>MU779883.1:10037-81352 GCA_026770625.1 Nicotiana glauca | reverse complement strand
CTTATTTCCTTTACATGCATCCCAAACTCTCTACACTCGTAACAACTCTCTGGTGCGAGAAACGGGGACTGAAGGGAACCTCTGGCACCAGAATGACCAGTAGAAGGACTTGACATGGAAGAACCTTGAACTGATGGAGCACGGGAGAAAATCTGGGCTGTTAGGGCACTAAGTGATGAATGGCCCTGATGCGAGCTGTGAGAATCATGGCCCGATGATACCCCACGATAAACTGGGCGAGCGGACTGAGCATGCCTGAATAGACGGTGTTGGCCCAAGTAAAGGTTAGTTTTGAAAATTGACAAAGGAATTCAAGCATGAACCAGGTCCATCCCAGTGGTCCATCCCTCAAGTTCATAAAAACGGGCAAATTCGAGCATGTGGGATGCATGTAAAGGAAATAAGCTTAACTTGGTGTATTTAATATCTCTTAATAGAAAAGGTTGCATAATTGATAAATAGAAGGAGTCTGATCAAAGCCAACCCTTCACTACTATTGAGTAGTGAGAGAGGTCGAAGCAGCTTTTACCCGATGAGGTCGGGATCGATTTCCACGGGGAGCTAGATATTGGAGTTGAATTTCTATCTAAAGTCAAATTGTGTATTTGATAATAATTACACTTCTAAACATGTTTGGTTTTGAATTTAAGTCTAAATTTATAATACTACAATGCTAAAGTAGACCAAGTAAAGCTACAACTAAACTATTGCAAGTTGTTCAAAGGATAAAAGACACTAGGGTAGTGACTTTCGCCAAGGTGGCCAATTGACGGATTCTTGAGTCGAAAGCTAGATTGTCATATTTGGGGAGTATGATATAACCATTGCACGACTCTACTCACTCAATTCATCTTGGTAGTTTGAATGATTTTTCCCAAATTGACTTTCTCAAGACCAATTGGGTATGCAAATTTGTGCAAGCAATCAAGGTTCAAGTCGGGTATTACTATCTCTAGGTTTAACCCTTTAATTGAGGCTATTAATATCTTGAGTACGCCCCAATTTCTTGTTGGACTAATTTCATGAACTTAGGCTCTCTTTCTCAAGAAGAGCCAAAGTCTACTAGGCATAAACTAGTATTTGCAACCACTAATTCACAATTAAAACCCTAAATTAGCCCAGATATAAAACAACCATAGACAATCAAGCATCAAAACACAATACCCATTAATTATCCACACTAGGGTTGAACCACAACCCTAGCTGATGGGTCTAGCTACTCATAATTGTAGATGAAAACAAAGAAATAGATGAAGATAAACTCATAATAATTAATTGCTAAATTAAACTTGAAGATTCAATGTTGAATTAAAGCTAAAGTTACTCATTATAGGTGAAAGGAACGAAGTCACGAGCGCAGCTCAGCTGTAGAATCTAACTGATGACCTAAAAATGGGAAAAGAATCTATTTATACTAGGCTAAAAATCTTGAACAAAAATACCCCTACGGGGTTAGTACAGACCACACAGAATCGGGTGCGGCCGCACTAAGGCTCTTGACTTGAATATCTAGCTCTCTGAAGTTTGGCTTTGTGGACCGCACAAAGTCGAGTGCAGCCGCGGTGGCTTCCATTGCGGTCTGCACTAAAAGGAACGCGGACCGTATAGACCTTCATCCTCCAAAACACAACCTCTCTGAACCTTGACTCTGCGGACCGCGCAAAATCGAGTGCGACCACAATAAACCCAATACGGACCGCACAAAACCTCTTTGTGGATGCATTGCATGTTGGCCTGAAAAGCAACCTCTCTGAACTTCACTTATACGGACCGCACAGAATGGCGTGCGGCCACACTGGCCCTGTTTGACTGAGCTTTGTCTTGTCTTGGTACTTGTGCAAGTTTCACTACTTTTTAGAGATGATTTTTGATACATTGTTACCTTGTTGATAAAACCGGCAATCAAGCACAACTTTTAGCCTTTGGGATTGATTTGTACATATTTATATTCAAAACTAAAGCAAGAGGGAGTGTAAAATGCATCATAATCCCTAGTTATTAGAGTCCTTAATCAAAGAGAACACTATCCAAGTTAGGGAAGGAGTTAGAAGTTGAAATCAACTAGAACTCTTCCACCAAGGAAGAGTTGCATTAGAACTCTAGTTATTTCATCTACTAACTCTAAATCGCGGGATGTTCTCACATTCTAGGTGTTGCACAAAAACGAAGAAGTTAAACGTGAATTGAGAGAAAAATAGCAACACCTTTTTCAAGTAGTTCGTGCGTGATTTAAGTGTGCAAACCTGAAGCTACATGAACCAGATTGAAGAATCGGCTCCATAAAGAGTTTTACGTGTCTTTCTTTATTTTTAGTTCAATTTTAGTAGGTGTTTTCATATTGTACTTTTCAGCTTTATCAAGAAGCAATTGTAATAGGTACTTTGAGTATTCAGGTTAGAGTTAACTTGAAGTTGTTGCAATAGTTAGAGGTTGGTTGCTACGACGGGATTAGAGGTAATTCTTAGGTTTACAAAGAGTTTTGTAAATGTTGTTTTGGCTCAGTGATTTAGTGAAGTGCTAGGGAAAATCCTACTGAGTAGTAGGTTGTAATTTTTTTACCTTTTGAGCTGGGTGTTTTTCACGCAAAAATACTTGTGTTCTTTACTTTCTACATTTATTATTCCGCAACAGTAGTAGTTGGAACACATAGAAGAACCAGGTCCTTCCATAATCAGTTTAAGAAAAAAATTGGTCACCACACAAATTTCCCCCCCCCCCCTTCTTGTGTGGTATTGAAGTATAAAATATCAATTGGTATCAGAGCAGGTTATCCTTGAAGAGGCTAAAAGCTTAGGAAAAGATCAAGGTAAGTGCACCACCTGGAAACTAGGAAGGGCAATCCACCGCTAGGCCTCCACTCTTTAATGGCCAGTACTACTCTTGGTGGAAAAATAGAATGAGAGATCACATCATCGAAGAAGACTATGAGCTATGGGACATTGTCACTGATGGTCCCTTGGCTACCATGAAGAAGACTACTGAAGGAGTAAAAGTTCCAAAAACAAGAGTTGACTGCACTGCGGGGGATTTGAGTAAATAAGAAAAGAATTCTAAATCCAAGAAATGGCTTGCGTGTGGAATTGGTCCAGACGAGTACAGTGAATTTAAAGTTGTACCACTGCTAAGGAAATCTGGGACACTTTGCAAGTGGCTCATGAAGGAACACCTTAAGTAAAGAGGTCTAAAGGAGCACTGCTATATTCTCAATATAAGAATTTTACCATGAAAGAAGGGGAAACCATCCAGGAGATTTATACAAGGTTCACCACACAGACAAATAAACTTAAGTCTCTTGGAAGGGTTATTCTTGAAGAAGACAAAGTTAAGAAGATTTTGACAAGGGTTCTGCCAGTCTCTTGGGAAAGCAAAATCACTGCTATTTAGGAATCAAAGAACATTGTCACTCTTAAGTTGGATGAGCTAATTGGAAATCTCACTGCCTATGAACTTAGAAGGCAAACCATGAAGATGGATGCACCCAAGAAGGAAAGGAGCCTAGAATTTAAAATCATTGAAGGTGATGACTATATGAGGATGAAATGACCATGATCACAAAGGATTTAAGAAGTACCTAATGAGAGGAAATGGTCCTTCAAGAAGTGGAAGTTACAGCAAACCAAGGGTTCCTGGAAAACAAACCAATGAGGGGTGTTACAACTGTGGGAAGACTGATCACCACATCAAAAACTGCCCTCAATGGGAAATTGAATGGAAAAAGGAAAGAGTTGAATGAAGGAACAAGTTCAACCAAAGAAGAACAAAGGATCAACAAAGGCTATGGTTGCTGCCTGGGGAGAAAGCTCAGATGAGGACTCAGAGGGTGAATATAGAGATGAACTAGCACTTATGAGAATCGGAAAATCCGATGAGGAATCCGAGATAAGTATAATTTATCTCAAAGTCAAGATTAAATTTTTGTCTAAAGAAAGGCTATCTGAGTTACTCCTGGATTTCATTGATGAATCTGAGGATCTAAACAATGAAAAGAAATAGTTGTCTAAGGAGTATGTGATTTTGAAAGCTAAGTGCAAAAATTTGGAACTTAGGGCTAGTGAAAGTGAAAGTAAAAATGTTGAGTTAAAGAACCAGGTTCATGAACTTGACACCACTGTCCTAGAGCTTAGATATGAAAATCTAAAATTGAAATTAGGAACTGGTAAAAAGAAAGTTGATCACACACAACTCACTTTAGAAGAAAATGTAGGAAAAATGAAAGATGAGTTGTACAAAAGAGATGAGTAGATAAGAGTCCTTAATGAGGATCTAAACAAGGTTAAGCACGAGCTAGACAGAACCTATAAGTGGAATAGGTCCTCATGTGCACTTTCATGGCTGCACAAACACCATAGTAGCAACAAGAGAGGACTTGGCTATGGGACCCCTTCACCTAAGTGGGATCCCAAAAGCAAGTACCTCACACTTCCTGAGAACAAAATTTGCACACACTGAGGTAAAATTGGTCACTATAAAGGTGAATGTATTCAAAAAAGAAAAGGCTAGTCAAAATAATAAATAATTTGTTCAAGGGAAAAATAGGATGCCAGGTTGGGCTAAAAAGAATCTGATTTACCCTTTTGCCTATAGAAAGAGATCCAAATTATTTTTGGTTCCTAAGACTAACCCTTGATTTACTTTTACGGGTCCAAGTAAAGGGGAGCAGCCTAATATGGTATATGGATAGTGGTTGCTTAAAGCATATGACAGGAAGCAAGAACCAGTTCCTTTCACTTGAGGACTTCAAAGGAGAAAATGTCTCGTTTGAAAATAGGAAGAAAGGTGAGATCATTGGAGTTGGAAAGGTAGGCAAGACTGATTCTCACTCTATTAAGAATGGCTACTTGATAGATGGCCTAAAGTACAGTCTAATCAGTGTATCACAATTATGTGATAAAGGTAACTTGGTAGCATTCACCTCTACCAAATATTTTGTGATTAATCTTACCACCGACAAGATTGTTTTGTAGGGAAAAAGAGTAAACAATATATACATTGTAGATTTGTCCACACTTTTAGAAAATGAGCTCACTTGCTTAAGTGTCTTGGACAATGATCCCCTCCTTTGGCACAAGTGACTTGGACATGCAAGTCTGAGTCTACTCAACAAATTAGTCTCCAAGGACCTGGTGATAGAGCTGCCTAACATCAAGTTCAAGGAAGATAAAATTTGTGAGGCTTGTGAAAGAGGGAAGCAGGTAAGATCCTTTTTTAAATGCAAAAAAGTGGTAAGCACCACCAGAAAGATGGAACTGGTCAATATGGATCTCTGTGGTCCAATGAGAATATTAAGTAGAGGTGGTAAAAGATATGTGATGGTGCTTGTTGATGATTACTCTAGGTTTACTTGGACATTATTTTTAACATCTAAAGATGAAGCATTTGCCATGTTTACTTCTTTTGTTAGAAAAACTCATAAACAACTAGGTAATCAACTTGCAACTATTAGGTCTGTCCATGGAACTAAATTTGAAAATGCTAAGTTTGCTGAATTTTTGCATGCTATATTATAAATAGTTGCATGACTAGACCTCTTGTTAAGAAGATTCCCTATGAGTCACTTAAAGGGAGAAAACTAAATATATCCCATCTTAGGGCAATTAGATGCAAGTACTTTGTTCGGAATAATGAAAAAGATTTCCTAGTTAAGTATGATCCCAGAAGTGATAAGGGAGTATTCTTGGGATATTCTTGACATAGTAAAGCTTATAAGATCTATAACAAACGAACTATGTGTGTAGAAGAAAGTGTAATGTGATTTTTGATAAAAACTAACACTCTTTCTGAGAGACAGGAACATGAAGATGAAGCAATTGGGCTAGTAAGAAATTTAAATGAAATCACAGCCCAGACTGAAGCTGCACCAGAAGAAGGAACAGGTGATGGAACAGGTTCTTCTACCAGGGCAACATGATAGGGGGAAATGACTAGAGAGGAACTGATCCTCAAACCTCGAGGGAACCTGTCTATGAACCTATTCCTCAGTAACAAAACTAGGAAGGAACATCCAAAGAAATTGACACTCCTATTGCAACATCCATAAAATTGGATATAGATGAACCTAGTTTATCTATTGATCAGAAGTTGTATAAGAGAATGATTGGTTCACTTTTGTATCTTACTGCTAGCAGACCTGATATAGTACTCAGTATAGGGATTTGTGCTCGATTTCAGGCAAATCCAAAGGAGTCCCACTTAACTAATGTAAAGAAAATATTGAGATACTTGAAAGGCACCACTGACATTTTCCTTTGGTATCCAAAATGTAGTAATTTTAACCTAGAGGGATATGCTGACGCTGATTATGCAGGTTTCCTAGTGGCTAGGAAGAGCACCTCAGGTATAGCACACTTTCTTGATTCATGTCTTGTGTTATGGGCTACTAAAAAACAAAATTTAGTGGCCTTATCTACTGCTGAAGCTGAGTATGTTGATGTTGCTTCATGATTGTGCTCAATTGTTGTGGATCAAGCAGTAGTTGATGGATTTTGGTATTGAAGTTGGTTGCATCCCTATTTTATGTGATAACACTAATGCTCTTAGTATGACTAATAATCCGGTACATCATAAGAGAACTAAGCACATATATGTTAGACACCATTTTTTGAGGGACAACTATGAGAAAGGTTTGATCACTGTGGAGTTTTGTGCTACTGACAAGCAAATTGCTAACATCTTCACAAAATCCTTAAGTAGAGATCACTTTGAGAGGAACATGTTGGAATTAGGGATGATTAAGATCACCTAAAAGGACCAGTTCAAGGTTAAATGAAAAAAAATGAAAAAAGAATTGAAAAAAAAAAGGTTAGAAAGTCTATAAATTGTGTATAATTATATTAGATCTTGCTCAGTCTCATACTTTCCATAGTATACTCTTGTACCATGTGTTAAAATGACTCATTAATCTCTAATGATATTTTCTCTATTTTGGCTAATTTAGACTTACACAAGAGAATTATCAGTGAAGAATCTGGTTCATCAAGATTATATGGTATGTTTTTTACACTCCACATAATTTGAAATAATTATATTTGGATCATGAGCAGAATCCTACCAAATACCAAAGTTCTTGTGAACTTATCTGTTACAAGTGAACCAGTTACGTTCAAGACTCCTGACCGTAGTAAACTACCTAGATTCTTTTAAGTCTGCTACTCAGGGGGAAGAAAGTGGTTCTTCTAAAATTGAACAGGTACCTTCTGATTCTAAAGTTTCTCCTGAGATAATTTCTAAAGTTGCTGCAAATTTGGAAAATAGATTTGTAGGATCTATTGCAGGTGTTGAGACTACAGAATACGGATAAGTTGGTGGTAAAAATAAAAAAGAAAAAAAAGGAGAGCAAGGGTGCTAGAAGTACTTTAAGGGGAAAGGGGACAAGAGTGGCTGATTTTTCACCCACTCCTTTGAGTTTAACCAAAGACGCATGTGCAATGGTTGTTTGGGGAGATGAACATGGTTCATCTCTAGAGGAAACCTCGCAAGACCTGCGGAAAAAAGTGACTGAAAGCTATAATCCAGCTTCTTGGTAGAGTTATTATGGCACCAAAACCCATACCATTCCCTATGGCTTCATTCTCACAACTGTGCTTGCACATTTCAATGTACCTATGAAAAGGTGGGAGGTTAGTACAAGCATAGATCATTTTTGGATTAATACTCTGCTTGCTTGCGATTATGAAGTCAATCTCACTCCTAAAGAACCTAGTTCATTCAAAAAGGTACCAGTGAATAGCAAGGTCAGAGCCTTGGTGCAAGAAAGTGAGTCTAAGGATGCTGCGACTGAAAGGCTAGGAAGAGGTTGGTTGAGGCGGAGACTAAGAGAGATGCTCTCAGAACTGAGCTGGTAAGAGAAAAAGAGGAGAATGATGGCATTCTTTAAGGTATGCTGAAAATCCTCCAAGTCAAAAACCAAGCACCTAGTTTTTCCCAGCCTTAAGTCTCCTAGCCTAGCGTAGATCAACCAGTAACCCAGCTCGGGACTCTTTGCTTCTTTTGCTCATGTTTCCAGTATTTTTATTTATTCTTATGCTCTGTGGTAGAATCTTATCAACCATCAAATTCACTGTCTTTTTCTCTAACTATCTGTTTATATTTCTTTGATGGTAAGCAACCTCCACTTCCAACCGAGAGGTTGTGAGTTCGAGTCTCCCCAAGAGCAAGGTGGGAAGTTCTTAGAGGGAAAGATGACGAGGGTCTATTTAGAAATAGCCTCCCTACCCCAGGGTAGGGGTAAGGCCTGCGTACATACTACCCTCCCCAGACCCCACTAAGTGGGAGTATACTGGGTTGTTGTTATTATTTGTTGTTGCATTTGAAGTAGCCTCAGTGACCATGAGTTAGCTTTAAAATATGGTTATCTCACATTTTTTATGCAACTATTCGATGATGTCAAAAGGAAGAAAAAGGTTGTGCTTTAAACAAGTGATGTTTACACTTTGAATAGTGATGTTTATAACCTAATGTACCTGGTCCTTGATGATAAATGAAAATTTTCTAACTTTGCAATGATGTTGAGATGGGCTCTAGCAGGGCCTAAGTGTATGAAAAGCACAGAGTTTGTCATCATCAAAAAAGGAGAATTTGTTGGCCCAAGTAAAGGTTAGTTTTGAAGACTGACAAAGGAACTCAAGCATAAACTAGGTCTATCCTAGTGGTCCATCCCTTAGTTTCATAAAAACGGGTAGATTCGAGCATGTGGGATGCACGTGAAGGAGATAAGCTTAACTTAGTATATTTAATATCTCCTGATCAAAAAGGTTGCATAATTGATAAAGAGAAGGAGTCCTTAATCAAAGAGAACACTATCCAAGATAGAGAAAGAGTTAGAAGTTGAAATCAACTAGAACTCTTCCACTAAGGAAGAGTTGCATCAGAACTCTAGTTATTTCTTGATCTACTAACTCTGTAAATCGCAGGATGTTCTTACATTACATGTGTTGCACAAAAATGCAGAAGTTAAACGTGAATTGAGAGCAAAATAGCAAGACTTTTTGCAAGCAATTTGTGTGTGATTCAAGTGTACAAACCTGAAGCTACATGAACCAGATTGAAAAACTAGATCCATAAAGAGTTTTATGTGTCTTTCTTTATTTCTAGTTCAATTGTAGTAGGTGTTTTCATATTGCACTTTTAAGCTTTATCTAGAAGCAATTGTAATAGGTGCTTTGAGTATTCAAGTTAGAGTTAACTTGAAGTTGTCGCAATAGTTGGAGGTTGGTTGCTACGACGAGATTAGAGTTAATCCTTATGTTTACAAAAAAGTTTTGTAAATGCTATTTTGGCTCGATGATTTAGTGAAGTGTTGAGGAAAATCCTATTGAGTAGTAGGTTGTGGTTTTTTTACCTTTTGAGCCGGGTGTTTTCCACGTAAAAATACTTGTGTTCTTTACTTTCTACATTTATTATTCCACAACAGTAGTATGTGGAACACATAGAAGAACCAGGTCCTTCCATAATCAGTTTAAGCGAAAAATTGGTCACCACATAAATTACCCCTCCCCCCCCCTCTTCTGTGGTATTAAAGTATAAAACATCAGACGGCCTCTACCGTGCTGAAACTGACCTATCGAAGGAGCATTGCCAAAACTACCAGATCCCCGAGGCTTTTTGGCCTCTCTCTCATCTCACTCATGGCGACGAACTAACTTAATCTTGTGGGAAATGTCAACAACCTCCTAAAAAGTCGCACCTGACACCCTCTCCCTGGTCATGAGAATCCGAAGCTGATATGTAAGGCCATAAACGAACCTCTGAATCCTCTCTCTATCCGTAGGAATCAACCAAACTGCATGAAGGGCTAACTCTGAGAACCTCATCTCATACTGCGCCACATTCATATCTCTCTAACACAACTGCTCGAACTGCCTGCGCAGCTCCTCTCTGCAAGACTGTGGCACATACTTCTCCAAGAATAGAACGGAGAACTGCTGCCAGGTAAGGGGTGTTACATCAACAGGCCTACGCCTATCATAAGCCTCCCACCAAGTAAAGGCAGCTCCAGAAAATTGAAAAGTAGTAAATGTGACCCCACAGGTCTCCAGAATACCCGTTGTATGTAGAATCCTCTGACATTTGTCCAAAAAACCTAGGTATCCTCACCCTCTGTACCACTAAAAGTCGGAGGCTGAAGTCTACCAAACCTCTCCAATCGACGCTTCTCGTCGTCAAGCATAACTGGTACCACAAAATCTTGGGTTGGTGCAACCGGCTGGGCTGGAGGTGCCCCTGGTGTCTAAAGTCCCTGCACAACCTCCTCAGGTGTGCGAGCAATGGGAGTCTGAGTGCCTCCCCCAGCTTGAGAAGTAGCTGCAGCTATAGTAATTGAGACTGCCTGAGCCAAACTAGTGCATAGTGATAGAATCTGAGCTAAAGCCTCCTGAAGGCCTGGAATCACAATAGGCACAGCCGGTGCTTGAGCCGGTACTACTGGAGCATCTGCAAATGGGACCTGATCCTGAACTGGGGCAGATTGTGGGTCTGCAGCTGCTACGCTAGCTTCTGTGCGGGCTACACTCATGCCCCTCCACGGTCTCGACTGCGACCTCGGTCTTTAGTGGCCCCAACTGGTGGTACTGGTGGTGATCCCTCCTAACCGGTAGCACGTGTCCTCGTCATCTATGAGAGAATAGAATAACAGAAATTTAGTACTAGAATCAACATATTTACACGATAGGAATTGCCAGAATGTGAAGTTTTTCCTAAAGGTTCTACAGTCTCCCAAGGATAAAAAGAGACATCTCCGTACTGATCCGTGACACTCTACTAAACTGACTCATGACTCGTGATACCTATATAACTTAGGCTCTAATACCAACTTATCACGACCCCAAATACCCCGATCGTGATGGCGCCTATCACAGTACTAGGCAAGTTAACCAAAAACATTTACCACAACAAATCTTTTATAAAAATCATTTTTCTAGTATCGTATAAGTCTCAAATTAGTCATATGAAATAGCTTAATAGCACAGAATATGCGAAAACCAGTACAAAATACCAACACACCCCAAAAATATGGTGTCACTAGTCAAGAATCTCTAAATACAACTCAAACTGACTGAATAATACATCATAAGTCTGAAATAATGGAATAATAAGATAGGAAAAAAGAAAGCAGGGCTGAGGAAGCCATGCAGCTACCTTGCAGTCTCTGGTAAAGCTCTAATAGTGCTGGAAGCTCTCACTCTGATGCTCGGGCACCTGGATATGCATACAAGGTGCATGGAGTAACGTGAGTATACCAACTCAGTTAGTAACTAAAGTAAATAAAGTCTGAATGCAGTGGCGAGCAGTTAAAAATCATATAAGAGTGTTCAACAGAATATCAAGTCAAACTCAACAGTTAAAAAGCCAGTTATTTCGTAAAATCTTTAGTTTCAATTGAAATACTTTGAAATTATTTATTCAACATCTTTCAACAGAGGCTTAGTATAAAAGAAGAGTGAAAATAGCAAAACATCATAAATGGGCCCCTCGGACAAGGTATCACTCACAGTATACGCCTCTCGGGCAAGCCTCTCAGTCACTCGTGACTCAGCTCTCGTGACTCAGCTCTCGTTACACAGCACTCGGGCTCAATAATATCTCATACATCACTAATCATAATAATCATTTTGGTGTGCAGCCCGATCCATAATTTATAGTCGACTACGCTCATTGGGGGTGTACAGATTCTGGAGGGGCTCCTACAGCCTATGCGTCATATCGTTGTGGCATGCACCCCGATCCAATATATATCGATGCGGCGTGCAGCCCGATCCATATGTATATCTATGCAATGTGCAACCGATCCATATATAAAATTTTATTGCGGCATACAGTCCGATCCATAATAGATACATAATCCTCACTATTAGGTCCTAAATCTCTCTCGGTCATTAACCTCACGGCCACTCGGGCATAACGGTAAAATTCAGGGAACTCAGCCCAAACAGTTTTCATATATAATAAATAGAGTGATGAAATCAGTTTTAAACAAATAACATGTAAAACATGACTAAGGATATGCTTTCAAATCAAACAGAGTGAGGAAAGTAGTAAAAATAACCCTAAAGGCCTAAACAGGTCGGCACAAGGCCCCAAACACGGAGTGCAACTCAAAATGTAGTACCAATATCTAAAATACGCGATATCATAAGATTTCAAATCAACTACGCGGCTTAATAGTCGCTACGGGACGGACCAAGTCACAATCCCTACCAGGCACGCCCACAAACTCGTCACCTAGCATGTGTGCCACCTCATTTATCAAAACAATACAAAATACCGGAGTTTCATACCCTCAGGTACAAATTTACAGTGGCTACTTACCTTAAACCGGATGAAATACTACTCTGCGATGCCCTTGCCTTTTTTCTCAGCCTCAACTCGCGTCGAATCTATCCAAAAACAGAATCATGACGTCAAAATATGCTAAGGGAACGAAGCCCTTGCGAAAATAATCAAATTATAACACAAATCTTGAAAATGATCAAACCAGACCCCCTGGGCCCACGTCTCAGAATAGCATAAAATTTACGTCAATACACTCTTTATCCTCCCACGAGTTCATATATACCAAGAATACCAAAATCCGACCACAAATGACCTCTCAAATCCCTAGATTAAGGTCTCCAATTTTCAAGCCCTAAACCCCGAATTTTGCTACTAATTTCCATAGATTTCAAGCTTAATCAGTCAAAAACCATCATAGAAACAATTTTAGGGCCCAAAAATCTTACCTCCATGAAACCCTCTTGAATTCCCTCTTCAATTTGTTCTCCAAAGCTTTCTCCCGAATGAAATATGGTGAAAAAACTGCTCAAAATCGTGAAGGGCCGAATATATATGTTCTCCCCCAGCTAAATTGCTTCTGCGGTACCAAATATCGCACATGCGGACCCGCACCTGCAATCCTAGGTACGCACCTGCGCGAATCACTTAAGTGTTTAAAACCGCACCTGCGATATCGCAGGTGTGTTCAAACATCTGCATCTGCAGTTCCAACTCCCCATGCCTATTTCCTCATCTGCGACCCTCTGGGCACTTATGCGAGCCTGCACCTACGGCCCGCAAACTGTAGGTGCGGTTATGATAGATTTCAGCAGCTTCAGTTGCAATTTCCAACTCCAAACTTCCCGTCAACCATCCGAAATCACCCCGAGGCCCCCGGGACCTCAGCAGAAAGCACGAGCAAGTCATATTCCACTATCCAAACTTATACCAAACTTTGATATACCTCAAACAACATCAAATCAACCAAATGACATCGGATTCAAGCCTAAGGTTTCAAAAACTTCCGAATTTCGCTTTTGATCAAAAAGTCTATCAAACCTCGTCCGAATGACCTGAAATTTTGCACACACGTCACAAATGATACCAAGGACGTACTCCCACTTCCGGAATTCTATCCCGATCCCTATATCAAAATCTCCGCTACCAACCGAAAAATACCAAAATTTAAATTTCGCCAATTCAAGCCTTAATCTACTCCGGACCTCCGAAAGTCATTCTGATCGCGCTCCTAAGTCCCAAATGACCTCCTGAGCTATCCGGATCATCGAAATTCACATCCGAGACCTATTTCGCATAAGTCAACATCCGGTTGACTTTTCCAACTTAAGCTTACCCAAAAGAGACTAAGTGTCTAAAACCTTTCCAAAACTATTCCGAACTCGAACCAACCAGCCCGGTACCATATAAAACAGATGAACAAAGCATAAAGAAGCAGAAATGGGGGAAACGGAGCGGTAACTCATGAAATAACCGGCCAGGTCATTACACTTCGGGTACGTGCGTGTACCTAATCTTGATAAATAAAATTTCTTTAAAAATCACATATATTGAGAGTTTGATTTATAAAATAAAAATTTAAGCTCCTGAATTTGATGAATATTGAACCTACGTAGCTAACTTAATAAAGGAAATTCATCATTTCAGATATTCAACTTAAACATCTAGTTTTATAATTTCATCACCTCCATAACTTTTGAAGATTTAAGAGCCTTAATTTCTATTTTCTTAAAAGTTATTTTCAAGTTTATATTTTTTGTCTTTTGGTCAGTTTTCAAGTTCACTCTTTAAGACCCAAACAATATCAAGTAACTAAAATAAGACAATGATTTTTTCTTTCTCGCGTACAAAATACAAATCATTTTTTTTAATCAATAAGAATTACTATATGAATTCTGTCCGACGAAATAAAAAAAGAATAAGTTACTATAGCTAAAGCAAAAACCACAGATAAATTAAGATGCATAATATGAGTTGAACTAAAAAGTCTCGTATGTAAAGATTTTACTGTCTAACTTAACTTTTATCATGCTTAATATTTCATATTAAATAACTATGAACTGAAAAGTTCAACTTATAATATGGCTTATTTTACATAATTATTTATTTAAAAAAAGGATTTATATATTATTTCGATTTCATAACTTAATTTTCACTGGCTTGACATTCCGGGCTGTTCTTTATACTCCTCCCAATAGAATCTCTACTGATCACCTCGTCACAAGTGCCTATTCCGACTCCAATTCATATTTAGGGGAGTCATATGTAGTGAAGAACAAAAGCTCCAATTCTTAGAGCTTGTTTGGCCAAGCTTCTAGGAGGCCAAATGTAACGATTCGATCGGTTGTTTTGAGCTTTAGCGCATTTTTCGGCAGTTTGAGGCCATGAGCATCTTCATTTCAGGTATTATGACTTGTACACATGGTCAGAATTGAATTTCGGGAAGTTCAGAATGGATTTGGAAAGAGAATTCTCATTTCAGAAGCTTTAAGTTGAAAGAATTAGCTAAGATTGGATTTTTGAGTAAACGATCTCGGAATCAGGATTCGAAGGTTCTAGCAGGTTTGTATGATGATTTCAGACTTGGGCGTATGTCCGGGTCAGGTTTTGGATGACCCGGGAGCATTTTGGCGCCTATTGTGGAAGTTAGCATTTTGGAAGAAATTTTATAAGTTTGGGTTGAAGTGCATGTTAGTGTTATCGATGCTTGTTTGGGATTCCAAGTTAGGGAGTAGCTCCGTGTGGTGATTCTGGAGTTGGGAGCGCAATCAAAAGTGAATTCGGAGGTCCGTGGGTCATTTTGGAGTCATTTGGCTAAAGATAGAAATTTGAAGGTTTTTGAGAAGTTTGACCAGAAGTGGACTTTTTAATATCGGGGTCGGATTTCGATTCCAGAAATTGGAGTAGATCCGTAATGTCAAATATGATTTGTGCCCAAAATTTGAGGTCAATCGGACGTGATTTGGTAGGTTTAAACGCTGAAAGTAGAGGTTTGAAATCTTAACGTTTATTAAGCTTAAGTTGGAGTGTGATTCATGGTTTTAGTGTTGTTTGATGTGATTTGAGGCTTCGAGCAGGTCCGTGTTATGCTATGGGACTGTATGGTGTGATCGGACAGGGTCTGGGGGGCCTCGGGTGAGTTTCGAATGTGCGGGAGGAGTTGGAACATACCAGATTTTCCAGTGTTTGTGGCAGCAGCTGCAGGTTTCGCAAATGCGAGAAATAGTTCGCAATTACGACCTCGCATTTGCGAGTGAAACTTCACATTTGTGAAGGAGCCTGGCCTGAGGCAAATTTCGCATTTGCGACCATGTGATCGCATTTGCGACCTTAGCAGGGTTCGCATTTGCGAGCTCTTGGTCGCATTTGCGACCTTGACAGGGGAGGCCCATGTTCGCAATTGCGATAGGTTTGTTGCATTTGCGAACCAGGTGTCGCAAATGCGACATCCGAGGCATGTGCACAACTATTAATTTCGAGAATTAGACCCTTTTTAGCTCATTTCCTTCATCCTCTTTTTGGCGATTTTTGGAGCTTTTTGAAGAGGGTTTTCACCTAGTACTTTGAGGTAAGTAATTTCTACACAACATGAGTTAAATACATAGATTATGGGTAGATTAACATGTGAAAATTTTGGGGAAAATCAAGGGTTTTAGATGAAAAACCTAGAATTTGATAAAAACAAGATTTAACCACGAATTTTGTTGGGGAATGGAGTAAAAATCATATATTCTTGATCTTTAGGTTATGGGTAATAATTTTCTTCAAAAATTTCCGGAATCTGGGCACGTGGGCCCGGGGATGAATTTTAGGAACCTTGCATTTAGGGTTGGAAAATTGGTTTAATAATTAGAATATGAACTTTTGAGCATGTATTGACTAGTTCTTACCCTATTTAAATAGTTTTGGATCGTTCGGCTCCGAATTAGAGATTTGAGCGCGTTCTTGAATTGGAATATAGGCTTCGGAGCGAGGTGAGTCTCCTTTCTAACCTTATAAGAGGTAATTGTCCCCATAGGTAAAATAATTGATTATGTGCTCCTATTTGTGGGGGCTACGTACGCACGAGGTGACGAGAATCTGTGCATAGATTCTAATATATGTAAGTCCGGGTAGTCTAGGACCATAAGCATGCTATATTTGGAATATCTGTAATCTTATTGACAGTTGAATTCCTTAAATCCCATCGAATTAGTAGATGAATTTCTAAAAACAATTAAACTTCATTTTTCTAAATTGTTAAAAGAGAATTGCTTTTCTTTGGATAATTATTTCCTGATGATTTCTTGATTGACTGTCTGTGTGTGATTAAATCCTGGAACGGGCCAAACGCCTTAGTAGATTAAATAGATGCATCTATGATTCGCGTCATTCGACCCTCTGGCAGTGCACAGTTTAAATATTATTGGATCAGGCCATACGTCCTCGACATGATTCGCGCATGCTTGTATTACTTGCCTTGAGATTTATTGATATTGATATTTTCCTCTCCCCGCTTGAGAAAATTGAGAATTTATAAATCGTGAATCCGAAGACTTTTAATATAAGAAGAACTTTTACATGTCCGTGACTTGTTTAAAATTACTGCCGTTCTTAATAAATCCATGATTATTCACATTAATAATATATTTCTAATGGACCACTAGTAAGTGTTGAAGTCAACCTCACGTCTTTACTTCTTCGAGATTAGACGGGATACTCACTGGGTACACGTTATTTTCGTACTCATGCTACACTTGTTGTGCATTTTTGTTGCATGGGTTTATGTGTGGCTAGTGGCTTAGTAGCATCCTGGCATGGTTGGTACGGAGACTTAGGCGAGCTACATTATCGAGACGCCCTGCGGTCAGCAAAGTCTCCTTCAGAGTATTGTATTGTCTTTTCATTTCCGTCCACTTGTATTCCAGACAGTCACTGTATTTTATCTCATTCACTAGTAAATGCTCCTGTACTTGTGGTACCGTGTTCTGGGATGACCACGGGATTTTATACCAGTAGTTAAATTTTGTAAAGACAGCCTCATTTATTTAGTGGAGTTTATTATTTATTAGTTATTTGTTAAAAGAAAATTATTTCAAAATAATTAAAATGAGAAATTGCTAGTAAATTGTAGTTGGCTTGCCTGATAGTGGTGTCCGGCGCCATCACGCCCCTTAGTGGATTTTGGATCGTGACAATATGGTATCAGAGCATTAGGTTCCCTTAAGTCTCATGAGTCATGAGCAAGTCTAGTAGAGTCTCGCGGATCGGTACGGAGACGTCTGTATTTATCTTTGGGAGGCTACAGGGCTGTTAGGAGTACTTCCCTTCTTGATTCCTTATCTTGTGATTTGATTCCTTGAGGATTATGCCCCTGTTTCCTCCCTACTCGATCTTACATGACGCAAACCACTGGTTATAAATCGAGAATTTAAGGATTGTAATGGTACTACGAATGTGGTGCGGGCCGTTTCTCCCTTCGAGGTTGTTGAGCTATTATTGTCGCCTTGTGGAAGGATATTCTGTTGTTTCAGCTCAGTAGCGGTACTTCTGAGAGCCTTGAAGCTAGGCACAAGTTGCCATGATGCTTATGAACGATTGTTCAACAGTATTGATATGGTGGTAGGATGATTGCCCACGTGTTGTGGCAGTGAATAACTTGAATGGAGGTTTACTCAATACATGATCTAGAGATCCAGTAATTATTCCCGGCAGAGGAAAAGCAATTGGCCTGTGAATGTGTAGATTTGGGTTGATGGAGTAACGAGACTTGGTATTTGCGAGCGTGGAGGAGTTTTCTTCAAGGATGAGGCGTCGTTGTCCCTATTGAATGTACTAAGTTCGCCGGTGTTATGATCTTCTACAATTCGCCTTTGGAGTTAGATATTGTAAAAATAATATTGGGGAAGTGGCTGTTAGAGATCGCGGGGTGCAATGGTTCAGGATTTGGATGTGTATTCCTAATACTGACGGCTCGAGAAAGATGATCTTCGGAAAGGTTTAAAAGTGAGTAGCGGTCTGTTGGTTCAAATGCTACCAATATAGATTTTGATCTAAGGCATTATCTGAGTAGCAAATGACGAAGAACGACATGTAGGAAGTGTCAAGTGGTGGTTAAAATTTCTAGAAGGCCAGGCATAAGAAGTGAAGGTCGAGTATTCGACTAAAGGGTGATTTTCTCCAAAGTGGGAGAGTGGCGGAGTTGCATATGGGTCTGGAATGAGAGTTTGGAGTGATTTGGAAATTTTAGTGATTGGTGATTAGGGCCTATGGATTAATTTAAAGTATGGGCTATTATGCGGTAGGAGATTTGATATAACAGAAAGGAGTTGCTTGAAATGAAGAAGGACACAACCTAACTTTGAATTGGAAGGATGTTGCTACGCATTTAATTGATGTCCACGAGGGGTGAATGGACTTGTGCAGCTAAAGAGTGAGCTCGGGCTTAGGTGGGTTATTTCCTGTGAGCAGGTTAGCGGTCTCATGGTTGGCGAAGCTTCTGCGAAGGATTCTAATGGTTATACCGCAAAGAGATCGGTCGTGCGAGTGTGGTTGATGATTCAGAGTATAAAAGGGGTTTTTACAGAAAGATTTCGAGAATTTTTGCGGTCGATTACGCATGATCATGTCAATAAGAGATAAGGAATCCTGGTGAATTTCAGAGTTGTGTAATAGTGGCTTCAAGCTAAGTGGGAGAACCGCACCGCCGACGAATGGGTTGTATGGTTATCTTCTTGTGAGGTTTCGGGTTATCGGCGTACTGATAAGTTATTTAAACTGCCGAAAAAGAGCATAAGTGTTAATTTGAGCAAAGGGATTGTTAAAAGTGTGCTATGATTGGTCTTATTGGCTCATGCTCAGACTTGGGGAAGGATTCAGGATTTATTCCTTGTATAAGTGTGGGTTTCAAGGGAAGTGATTCTGCTAGGTGCTTCGTTAAGGCGGTATGCATGTGCTAGAAGAATCGTAGAGTAGATTATATTTGGGGCCAAGTCAGAGCGGGTGGCTCTCAGCAATGGTCCTAGTGAAATTCAAAGGGGTAAAGCAAGGTGGCTAATGATTTCGAGCCTATAGCTACAGTTAAGAATCAAGCTTTGCAGTAGCTTATGAGAAGATGCCCAGAATGTTCTATGATGTTTTGACCTGCGGTGTAGCAATTGGGAGGTCTAAAATGGTTCGTGGGATTTGAGACAGCAGGGTTTTGTGATTCACAATCACTCGGGATGAGTGCAGATGGAGTGTGTTATGTGCTGAATGGAGTTAATATTTCTAAGGCAATCAAGGATAAGTTGGAGGGAGATGGACTGGTTAGCCATAGTTGAGTTGGTATATTAGTAGTAGTGACCAGTTCCTTCGGCAAACTATGCAAGTGATTTGTGGCGGTACGTGTGAGGCCTGTCGGTCACTATAATTGATGTTATTGAAGAGTATTCTACTGTTATGGCCTGTTACGTATAGGCGGATCCCGGAAGGGTTATGGTGGTTTAGACCACTACTTGGAGATTTGCATATTCTGCGATTATGAGAATTCACCTGTGTGTGGCGATGGTTCTCCTGAAATGCGTTAAGTGAAAGGTTTTATACGATGAAGCGTCAATCTATTAGTGGTTCTGGAGTTATGATGGAAAATGTGTTCTATTGAATATTGGCATGTTGGGTGTAGTGAGCGGTATGGAATTTGAATTAAGGATCAAGGTTGCAGTTCAGTGTTAACAAGGATGTTGCGAGCTCAGATGAGCAGGAAAGTAGTTTCGATGTTTAAAGTAAGTTGGTATTGCCTTCAGCGTCACCTGAGATCAGTGTTTTGTGAAAAAAGGCCTTGCATTCTGGTTAAGGATCCGTGATCGCTTTTACCGTTAGTGCGGCCGGTGGTTTGGATGTACAGACCTGTTATCTATTACGGAAGGTTGTGAGAGCGTGCCCCACGGGAAGGTTGTATAAGTGTGGCATGTAGTCACTTGATTGTTTGAAGAGTTAAACCAAGTATGAAGATTGTGGTGATGTCAATAAATTGAGAATTGATGCCTGGAGGGCACTCGGTTTATTAAGTTATGGACTACGGAGGATTACTCCGGTTATGGTGGTTGTTCTTATGTGTTATGAGAGAAAAGGGGAGCGATTATGGACCTTTGAAAGGTTATTATCCTAGTTCAGTGCGATCAGAATTAGCTTGAGGTTTATGGATGGATTCAAATGTGAATATGGGCTCTATATCAGGCCAAATGTGTTCATTTCAGTAATGCGCTCCTTATGAACAAGTAGTCAGGGTGTTATTTCATCGCTAGTTATTTCATGTAATAATACATTGCGCCATGTGAGTTACGAGATGGCTTGGGAAATTTGTTTATGTGTCGAGGTTCCGTGTTGAGATGATGTTATATGAGCAAAATGGCTCTTGAGATTCAGATCGTAGATCGCACCGTAGTTGTGCTTAAGTTTTGTAGCTTATAGCACTATATGTTCCCTCAGGGATGGTGTTATGCACTTAGCGTGTTTATGACCGATATTCGATAATTGTTGTAATGAGCAATTTAGCTCGATGTTCATCTCCTTAGGTGAGTGTTATGTGTGGATCGGGTGGCTCGCCGCCATGGGTATGTTGTTTGGATCGGGTTGCACGCCGCAACAGTGTGGTGTTGAATGCAGTTTTCATACTTCATCTTATGTGTGTTTATTTTCCATTATCTGAGTGGAGTTCATATTAGTTGCGCGAGTGAGTAGTTCCTTCCAGAGTTCGTTTTCCTTTGTATCGCGTTCGAGTTCATAGCCTATTAGTACGTTGTGGCATCATATGAGACTTTCGATCATGTCCGGGGTGGCTTATTACCTGAGCAGTTCGTACTGGTGAGACGAGATCATTGGATTTAGGATCAGTGCAATCTGATTATATGAAGCATATTGAGGAGCAAAGACCATTATTCAGTTCAGAATGAGGCAAAGGTTCTTGTCAGGAGTATAGACCTAGTTATTAGTTGAATTCGGAAGTCGGTCATGAATTTCTACACATCTCTTCCGTCGTGGCAGTATTGTAAGAGTTAGAGCAAGACCTATGTAGGTCACGAGTTGTAATGGGAGCGTCAGATTCGTGGAATTTTGAATTATTTGATCGAAGAATGTTATTGTGGTCTAGTGAGTCAAGTGGTTCAAGTTGTAAATTCAGCAAAGGTAAGCGGTCATGTTTTAGAGTTGCGTGTAGTTATTGATGCGGTGAGCGTATGTTGGAACAGGCCTGGCAGAGAATTCTGAATGATGGAATTGGGCTCGAAGGCTTATTTGCTTAAGTGAAAAAGGATATCTTCAGATCGATCGGGCTAGGGTGCCCAGCTGAGTTGTCGTAGCATGGGTAGATGCTCGAGGTGTTAAACAGTGATTTCAGAAAACCCCAGCACAGTTCTTAGCACGTTTGAGGACGAACGTATGTTTACGTAGGAGAGAATGTAACGACCCGATCGGTTATTTTGAGCGCTAGCGCGTTCTTCGGTAGTTTGAGGCCATGAGTAGCTTCATTTCAAGTATTATGACTTGTATGCATGATCGGAATTGAATTTCGGGAAGTTCGGAGTGGATTTGAAAAGAAAATTCTCATTTCAAAAGCTTTAAGTTGAAAGAATTAGCTAAGATCGAATTTTTGAGTAAACGACCTCGGAATTAGGATTCGAAGGTTCCAGCAGATTCGTATGATGATTTTGGACTTGGGCGTATGTCCGGGTCAAGTTTTGGATGACCCGGGAGCATTTTGGAGCCTATTGTGAAAATTAGCATTTTGGAAGAAATTTTATAAGTTTGAGTTGAAGTGCATTTCACTATTATCGATGTCCGTTTGGGATTTCGAGTCAGGAATTAGCTCCGTATGGTGATTCTGGAGTTGGGAGCGCGATCGGAAGTGAATTCGGAGGTTTGTGGGTCATTTTGGAGTCATGGCTAAAGATAGAAATTTGAAGGTTTTTGAGAAGTTTGACCGGAAGTGGAGTTTTGATATCGGGGTCGGATTTTGATTCTAGAAGTTGGAGTAGATCCGAAATGTCAAATATGACTTGTTCGTAAAATTTGATGTCAATCAGACATGATTTGATAAGTTTAAACGTCGAAAACAGAGGTTTGAAATCTTAAAGTTCATTAATCTTGAGTTTGAGTGCGATTCATGGTTTTAGCATTGTTCAATGTGATTTGAGGCTTCGAGCGGGTCCATGTTATGTTATGGGACAGTATGGTGTGATCGGACGGGGTCCCGGTGTCCCCAGGCCCTCGGGTGAGTTTCAGATGTGCTAGAGGAGTTGGAACACACCAGATTTTCCAGTGTTTTTGACAGTAGTTGCAGGTCTCACAAATGTAAGAAATAGTTCGCAGTTGCGACCTCGCATTCGTAAGTGAAACTTCACATTGGAAAAGGATCCTAGCCTGAGGCAGAGTTCGCATTTGCGACCATGTGATCGCGCATTTGCGAGCTCTTGGTCGCATTTGCGACCTTGGTAGGGGAGGCCCATGTTCACAATTGCAATGGGTTTGTCGCATTTGCGAACCAGGTATCGCAAATGCGACATCTGAGGCTTGTGCACAGCTATTAATTTCGAGACTTTGACCACTTAGCTCATTTCCTTCATCCTCTTAGGCGATTTTTGAAGCTTTTGGAATAGGGTTTTCACCTAGTACTTTAAGGTAAGTAACTTCTACACAATATGAGTTAAGTACATAGATTATGGGTATATTAACATGTGAAAATTTGGGGAAAATCAAGGGTTTTAGATGGAAAACCTAGAATTTGGTAAAAACAAGATTTAACCACGAAATTTGTTGGGGAATGGAGTAAAAATCATATATTCTTGATCCTTAGGTTATGGGTAACAATTTTCTTCAAAAATTTCCGAAATCCGGGCACGTGGGCCCGGGGATGAATTTTAAGAACCTTGCATTTAAGGTTGGAAAATTAGTTTAATAATTAGAATATGAACTTTTGAGCATGTATTGACTAGTTCTTATCATATTTGAATAGTTTTGGATCGTTCGGCTCCGAATTGGAGGTTTGAGCTCGTTGTTGAATTGGAATAGAGGCTTCGGAGCGAGGTGAGTCTTCTTTCTAACCTTGTAAGAGGGAATTATCCCCATAGGTAAATTAATTGGTTATGTGCTCCTATTTGTGAGGGATACGTACACACGAGGTGACAAGAGTCCGTGCATAGCTTCTAATATGTGTAAGTCTGGGTAGTCTAGGACCCATAAGCATGCTATACTTGGAATATTTGTAACCTTATCTACAGTTGAATTCCTTAAATCCTACCGAATTGGTAGATGAATTTCTAAAAAGAATTAAACTTCATTTTTCTAAATTGTTAAAAGAGAATTGGTTTTCTTTGGATAATTATTTCATGATGACTTCTTGATTGACTGTCTGTATGTGATTAAATTCTGGAACGGGCCGAACGCCTCGGTATATTAAATAGATGCATCTATTGTTCGCGTTATTCGACCCTCTGGCAATGCACAGTTTAAATATTATTGGATTAGGTCGTACGTCCTCGGCATGATTTGTGCATGCTTGTATTGCTTGCCTTGAGATTTATTGATATTGATATTTTTCTCTCCCCGACTGTAGAAAATTGAGAATTTATAAATCGTGAATCCGGAGACTTTTAATATAAAGAGGAACTTTTCCCTGTTCGTGACTTATTTGAAATTACTTTCGTTCTTAACAAATCCATGATTATTCGTATTAATAATATATTTCTAATGGACCACTAGTAATCGTCTCTACTTTTTCGAGTTTAGTGGGGATACTCGTTGGGTACACGTTATTTTCGTACTCATACTACACTTGTTGTGCATTTTTGTTGCACAGGTTTATGTGTGGCTAGTGGCTTAGTGGCATAGTGGCATGGTTGGTACGGAGACTTAGGCGAGTTGCATTATCGAGACGCCCCGCGGTCAGCAGAGTCTCCTTCAGAGTACTGTATTTTCATTTTCGTCCACTTGTATTCCGGGCAGTCATTGTATTTTATCTCATTCACTAGTAAATACTCATGTACTTGTGACACCGGGTTCTGGGATGATCACGGAATTTTATATCAGTAGTTAAATTTTGTAAAGACATCCTCATTTATTTAGTGGAGTTTATTATTTATTATTTATTATTTATTTGTTAAAAGAAAATGATTTCAAAATAATTAAAATGAGAAATTGCTAGTAAATTATAGTTGGCTTGCCTGACAGTGGTGTCCGGCGCCATCACGCCCCTTAGTAAATTTTGGGTCGTGACACCAAAAGCACATTTTTGGCCAAAAAAGTATTTTTTAAAAAAATTTAAGGTGTTTGGCCAAAATGAAAAAATACTTTTTAGTAGCAGCAAAAGCAATTTTTCTGCTTTTGGGGAGAAGTTATAATTCTAGCTTCTTCCAAAAAGCAAAAACAGAAGTAGAAAGTTAATTTATCCAAGATAAAAATAACCTTATAATAAAGTTATATTTTCCAAATTATCCCTCATTAATTTTATTTTTCTTTTATTTTCCTTTTCCTTTTTTCCTTTTTTCCTTTCTAATATACATTTATTCTCTTTTTTATTTAAATCTCTTTACAAATTTAAAGAAGGATTTAAAAGAGGCACAAAAATATTTAAAACACATATAGCATATATGCAAAGTCAAAAAATAGAAAAGAAAAGAACCCCACTATGATCATTAAGTACTATGATTGCACAAATAAACAATAGAAAAGAAGTTTACTTCTAAGAATGGTTGACAAGACATACAAGAGCGTGGAGAGGAAGAGTTTCGTTTTAGCATTTTAGTATAATTTACATAAGGTAAATCTTAGTTGATTACTTAGTTGGAATTAGAATTTTTATAAGGTAAAATATTAATGATTTTAAAGTTCTAAATATTAGTATAGTCTACATAATTCAGTTAAAGAAAGATTAAATAACCAAAAGTTTAGTTGACTTAAACCTTTAAATATTAAGAAAATAATTTAATTACAGATTTGTCCAATATAAAAGCTTTTTTTAAGGGTAAAAAAAGGCGAACTACATTTATAACGACCCGACAGGTCATTTTGGGCTTTGGCGCATCGTTCTGTAGTTTGAGGCCATGAGCAGCTTCATTTCCAGTATTATGACTTGCGCACATAGTCGGAATTGAATTCCGAAAAGTACGGAGTTGATTTGTAAAGAAAATCCTCATTTCGGAAGCTTTAAGTTGAAAGAATTGACTAAAATTAAATTTTTGAGTAAACGATCTCGGAATCAAGATTCGAAGGTTCCAACAGATTCGTATGATGATTTTGGACTCGGAGGTATGTCCGGATCGGATTTTGGAAGACCCAAGAACATTTCGGCACCTATTGTGGAAGTTAGCATTTTAGAGGAATTCCAATAAGCTTGGGTTGAAGTACATTTCACGGTTATCAATGTCCATTTGGGATCCTGAGTCTAGAAATAGCTCCATATGGTGATTCTGGTATTGGGAGCACAATCGGAAGTGAATTCGAAGGTTTGTGGGTCATTTTGGAGTCAGTTGGCTGAAGATAGGAATTTGGAAGGTTTTTGAGAAGTTTGACCAGAAGTGGACTTTTTGATATCGGGGTCGGATTCTGATTTCGAAAGTTGGAGTAGGTCCGTAATGTCAAATATGACTGATGTGCAAAATTTAAGGTCAATCGGACGTGATTTGATAGGTTTCGGCATCGAATGAAGAAGTTTAAAATTCTAAAGTTCATTAAGCTTGGATTGAAAGTCGATTCATGATTTTAGCATTGTTTGATATGATTTGAGGCCTCGAGCAAGTCCGTAATATGTTTTGGGACTGGTTGATATGATTGGTTGGGGTCTCGGGTGCCTTAGGTGAATTTTGGATGGTTAACGGATCGAATTAGAATTTGGAAGAAGAGCTGAAGCTGCTGCCTGTTGGTGTAACCGCACCTGCGAGACTTGGGCCACAGGTGCGGAGCCGCAGAAGCGACCCTTGTGTCGCAGAAGCGAAAATGGGCTAGCTGGGTAGGGACCGCGAATGCGGTCAGTTTTGCTGCAGATGCGGGGTCGCACCTGCGGAAGGAGAGGCGCAGATGCGGATGCTGAGGGCTTGAGGAGGACCCCAGAAGTGGAGGGTAAGACGCACCTGCGGAATCGTAGAAGCGGTCAAGTGACCGCAGGTGCGGATACGCTGGAGGCAGAAGGGTTATTTTAATCGGGGGTTGGGTTCATTTCAACCTCATTTCTTCCATTGGAGTCGATGTTGGAGCAACTTTGGGGTGCCATTTTCACCACCAAGCATGAGGTAAGTAATCTATGATAGTTTTGAATTAAATATATGATTTAGATATGGATTTGAACATGGAAATTAGTGAAAAACTTGGAATTTGAGGAAAAACCTAGAAACTTAATATTCTTGGATTTTGACCATGATTTTGGATATGAAATTGAGATTAAATTATACATTTGAATTCGTGTGGGTAAACTTTATCTTCAAAAAATTTCGGAATTCGGGCACATGGGCCCGAGGGAATTTTGGCAACTTTTGGATCGAGGTTAGAAATGGTTACAAATGGGATTATTATGAGTAATTAAATATATATTAATGGATTTGCATAATTATTGACTAATTTTGGAGTGTTGTGTATCAACTTGAGTCTTCGGAAGGGTGTGGAATGTCGGTTGTGGAACTTTGAAGCTTGGTGAGTCTCCTTTCTAACCTTGTAAGAGGGAATTATCCTCATAGGTGAGTTAATTGGTTATGTGCTCTATATGTGGGAGATATGTACGCACGAGGTGACGAGAGTCCGTGCGCAGCTAATATTAAGTTTAAGCCCGGGTAGGATGGTACCCAAAAATATGTTGTACTTAGAATATTTGTAATCTTACTGATAGTGTTGAATTACTTAAATCACATCGAATTAAAACGAATTTCTAAAAAGATTAAACTTCATTTTCTTGAATTGTTAAAAGGGAATTGGCTTTTCTTTGTATAATTGTTCCCTGATGAATTCTTAATTGATTGATTGTTGTGTTTATTTATATTTGACCGCATCGCATGTATGATTCGCAAGCAGGGTATTAGATGCATCTATGGTTTGCGCCATTTGACCCTCTAGCAGTGCACATTTGAAATATTGTTGGATCGGGCCGTACGTCCTCGGCATGATTTGCGCATGCTTGTATTGATTGCCTTGAAATTTATTGAAGTTGATATTGCCTCTTCCCGGCTTGAGAATATATGTATAAATGATGAAAAAGAAAAATTTTGGAATTTCACATAAAATAAAGAATTGTTTACATGTTTCACTCTATTAAATTACAAATTTACAATCATGTTTATATAAATCCACGATTTATTGTATTATGGACGTATCATTATTGGACCACTAGTAAGTGTCGAAGTCGACTTCTTGTTTCTACTTTTTCGAGATCAGACGGGATACTTACTGGGTACACGTTATTTTCGTACTCATACTACACTTGATCTGCATTTTTGTTGTACAGGTTCATGTGTAGCAAGTGGCTTAGTGGCATGGTTGATACGGAGACTATTGTGTAGCAAGTGGCTTAGTGCAGCCAGCAGAGTCTCCTTCTGAGTATTGTGTTGTATTTTCATTTCTGTCCACTTTGTATTCCGGACAGTTACTGTATTTTATTGCATTCCCTAGTAAATGTTCATGCACTTGTGACACCGGATTATGGGATAATTATGGGATATTTTGTATGGACTTCTTGATATTTATATTTTATTTAAAATGAGTATCTCTTACTAGTAAAAATTGAAGGAAAATCAGAGTTTTCACAATTATTTAAAATGAGAATTTAATTAAGTAATTATGGTTGGCTTGCCTTACAGTGGTGTCCGCGTCATCACGGCCCATGGTGGATTTTGGGTCGTGACAACATTTCGCTAAGGACCTTCGTGCTTTTAATATAGTACTAGTCTTAGGATACGCGCTTTGCGCGTGTATCCCATATTAATGAACATATAATTTTAAAAATCACATAAATAATACAGTATTTAAATTATATCGTTGGGTTAAAACAAAAAGTAAATTTCTTTAAAACAATGAATATTGACCCCATTTAGCTAACTCAATAAAGGAAGAAATCTATCTATATAAAAAAATTTAAATGCTTTATTCTTATTTCTTAAGACTTATGTTGGAATATTATATGAAATTTGTTGTTATTTCTATGACCTAATTCTAAAAACAAGCAAGTAATGTACAAATATTATTACCAAGATTCTTTAAAGATTTGTCAAATAAAATCTATTTAAAAGTTATTTTTTATCTCTTCAGAGATTTTACAACGAAGAAGTTGTCCCTATAGCTCAAGAAAAATTAATAACATAGTGCACAATCTAAAAATAACTAATAATGAGTTATATTTTATAATAAATAACTTAGAAACGTTAAAAATACATCGAAACTTGTCATTTATTGGAATAATAATAATATACTCAATATTATCCTACATCTTATGGTCTGGGGAGGATGATGTGTACGCAGACCTTACCCCTACTTTTGTGAAGATAGAGAGGTTGTTCCAATAGACCCTCGGCTCACAATTGTTATTTATTGGAATAAATGAAAAATAATAATTAATAAAAAAATTTAAAATTTATCTTCTACTATCTTATCCTTATAGTTTCAAGTTTGTATTTTTATCAATTTAACGCTAATTAATTTTTCTCTATTGTCTAATTGTTTTGAGCGCCAATCCTCTCCTTCACAAGAATAGATTTATACAACCTTAAAGGGGTCTTGTGGTTCGCAAAAAGTTATAAAGGGATTATAATGCGAAAGTTATAATAAGAAGATGAAATAGTAACAAAACTATTTATTAGACATAATTTCAATTGATAAATATTTATTTTATTGAATTAAAAATAAAATATATGGAGCTTAATATAAAACAGGTTTGATTTTTTCATATATCACCTTGGATAAAATTTTATTTGCAACTTTAATCTTAGTCTTCTTAAAGGATTTCGGAATAAGAGCTTTGGAGAAGGATATTTTGGTCAATTGATTATTTTATCATTGGATTGCATGCAGAATAAAAATAATGGCTAATTAAGATTGTGGTATAACTATTCTCGAATTTCTGATACCGAAATATCTTTCTTTTTTTTTTGGTTGGAAAGAGACATTATATCATAACAAACATTTACATGAGTCTTGGATGCACACACGGCATCCCTCGTACAAAAACACTAGTACTGGAAAGAAAAGCTATTGAAGGAGTAGCACTCACTAAACCATACAAAGGGGAGGGAGATTCTACAAAAGTAGTACTATTACACACACTAACTAAACCATCTGAGCCAGAGAGCGAATGTGCAACATTCCTACCAAGCTGCCGAGACATCCTGCTGTGGAGCGTGCCTTGGTGATCTTGTTCACAACAAGACATAGCAAAAAGTGAAGGGGATTCAAAAAGGAGGCATCGCTCCTGGGCATGCATTGCACCATATTTAGCTAATTTATCTGCTACACAATGTTGCTCCCGGTAGATAACTTGAACTGATGGACTATCCAGCTGTTTCAGTAAGGACCTGCAGTCATTAACAATATTAATAAAGCTCATTGCAGGTGATGTTAACATACCAATTACTGCCTGGGCATCCATCTCAACGATGAATGGAAGGAGCTTTTGTTGAAAGGCAAGTTGTAAGCCTTTGATGAATGCAAGAAGTTTTATTTGTAAAGGGGTACCCTCTTTGACAGATCCTGCAAAGCCTCTTACCCAATTGCCTTGATGGTTGCGGATAACACCACCAATTCCATATTTTCTTAGACCCGGCCAACAAGAACTATCAATATTTAATTTATAAAACGGATGGTCGGATGGATGCCATTTAATATAGATAGGAGACATTGACTTCTTTTGTGTAGATTGGGTCGTTAAAAATAGTATTCAGTTACCTTGACCAATAAGGAATGTATATTTAAGTCATTGTATTTTTGTTCGTAAACAAACTTATTCCTTTGAAGCCATATTTCCCATAATACAAAAGGAACTAAAATTTGTGAGGGGATGTTATAAGGTGCGGACTACAGAGGTGTATGGATAAGCTTGTATAACCAAGTCATAAGCTCAGTTTGAGAATCCATGAGGGTGCTAGTAGTGGGAGCTATTCTAAGTGATTGCCAAATAGCTATGGTAGGCACACATGATTGGAATAGGTAAGGAATTGTTTCATTGTGCTGATGACATTGTGGACAAATCGTTGAGTTAGTAATACCTAATTTTGTAAGGTAAACAGCTGTTGGGAGTGTGCTATGACATAGTAACCAAAGAAAAAAGGATATTTTAAGGGGAATGGGAAGTTTCCAAATCCACTTAAAGGACATGGTCAGAGTAGTAGGAGTGATTTGAGTAGTTATAAAAAGACATCTGTACATAGATTTAACAAAGAAAAAATCATTATCCGTTAAATTTCAGTAGATTTTGTCGTAATTTGTAGCCTGACTAGGCATATAGATACTATGAATGGTAGACATTATAGGTAACGGTAATTCAAAGGGGAGGCTGTCTAGGTGCCATGTATTATTGAAGTAATAATTAGAGACCAATTTAGTTTCCTCAAATTTAGGCATAGGTCCATACCGATAGCCTCTAAGTATGAAATTATTCCTAAGCCAAGAGTCTGTCCAAAAATGAACATGTTGTCTCGTTTCAATATTTCATTTATAGCCTAATCTACAATACTTCCATCCATTAATAATATTTCTTTAAATGAAAGAGGTATTATGACCAGGTAGTTGATTTGGACGGACGTAATTGCGTAATAAAACTTGTGCCCATAATTGATGTGGATTGTTAAACATTCTCCATGCAAGACTTGCATAGAGTGATTTATTTTTATAAGGCAGACTTTGGATACCTAGACCTCCAAGTTCCAATGTTTGCGTGATTATAGACCACTTTAGAAGATGCAACTTTTTCTTTTGTGTTGTTTTGCCCCAAAGTAAATTCTTTTGTAGCTATTTAGAAGATTGAGTACGGAGGTAGGTAATTTGAGATATTGCATTACATGGTTAGAAAGTTGATTAAGGGCAGATTTGATTAAGGTGAGTCGTCCCGCGCGAGATAGAAAATTCATTTTCCAGCCTGCTAATTTTATTTTAAAATTATCAAGAAGAAATTGATAGTCAGCTTTTAGAGGCCTGTTTGTAAAAATAGGGAAACCCAAGTACTTTCCAAAGCTGCTACCCTCTTTCATATTAAAAAGTTTCACAATGATATTCCTAATATTAGGGTTACAATTTTTGGAGAAATAGATTTTTGATTTGTCAAGGTTAATAGCTTGACCAGACTGAGTTGTAAAGTTGATAAGAATATTGAGCATTGATTGACACGTACGAGCTGTAATTTGCGAGGTGAGGATAATATCATCTGCGAAGAATAAATGAGATAACGAAGGCCCACCCTTTGCCAAGGCTATGGGTGTCAAGGACTGGTAATCAACCGCAGTATTAATTTTCCGAGACAACATTTCAAGGCAGAGAATAAAAAGATAGGGGGACAAGGGGTCACCCTGTCTAATGCCTCGAGTGGGCTGAAAGGGATTAGTGGGACTACCATTGATTAAGATAGAAGTAGTAGTGGTTGTAATACAAGACATGATCAACTTGATAAAAGGAGCTGGAAAATTTAAACTAACCAAAGTATTACGAATAAAGGACCATTCCAACTTATCAAACGCCTTTTCTAGATCAATCTTGAGAAGCATACCAAGCTTATTCCCTTTCATTTTTTGGAATTTATTGATAACTTCTTGTACTATGATAGCATTATCCGCCGCTCGTTTATTTTGTTGAAAACTGGATTGTGTAGGATGTATGATATGTTCCAAAATTGGTTTTAATCTATTAACCAAAATTTTTGTGATAATTTTGTAAATAGTATTACATAGACTAATAGGCCTATATTGGTTAATCATAGCAGCATTATTATTTTTAGGAATAAGACAAACCAAAGTAGAATTGATGTTAAGGTCAATTTCACAGTCAGTAAATACTTTATGCCAAAAATGTGTGACAGACTTCCCAATTATGTACCAATATTTTTGGTAAAAATAAGGATGAAGTCCATCAAGCCCAGGTGATTTCATGGGCTTGAAGGATTTAATAGCATTCATAATCTCATAATTTTGCAGAGGTTGGAGTAGGGAATCACTATCAGCCTGTGTTAAAATATTTGAAGGAAGAAGTGTTGATTTAGGAATTGAACTATTTTTCTGTGTAGTAAATAGATTATGGTAATAAAGTGAAATATGACCAATAATTGCTCTAGGTTCTGTGATCCAATTTCCTCCCTGGTCTTGAAGAGCTGTGATTCTATTATGCCTTCTACGATTAATAGTAGTGAGGTAAAAAAATTTGGTATTTGCATCCCCATTATTAAGCCAGTTAATACGTGATTTGAGTTTCCAAAAATCTTCCTCTAACCTAAGGACTTGATTAAATTCAAACATTAATTTTCTTTCCAAATTTTGTAAAAACTGACTAGTGGGATAGTGGATAGAATCCTGAATCCCATGTAATCTAGCATGAATATGCCGTTTATTTTTAAAAATATTCCCAAAGGTAGATTTATTCCATTATTGAACTATAGTTGTGAAGTTGTCAATTGCGGGAAGTAGTGTGATATTACCCAGCCAAGTTTGTTGAACCATATTATTAAAATCAGGATGACTAGTCCAAATAATTTCAAATCGAAATAATTTCGTTCGTGGTAAAGTACAGTGATGAAGATCCAATTTAAGAGGACAGTGATTTGAGTATGTGCGGAAAAGGTGGGTAACTAAAGCATTAAAATAGTGATTAATCCATTCGTAATTAGCAACTATACAATCAATATGTTCAAGTATGTTGTACCGATTATGTCTTCCATTAGTCCATGTATAACGACTTCCCTTAAACCCTAAATCAGTTATGTGACAATAATTTAGACAGTCAATAAATTTATTCGAACGTGAGTTATTTATAGGGAGTCCGCCAAATTTATCCATTACATGAGTAATTTCATTAAAATCACCTCCCATTAACCAAGGCCCAGGATAGTTATCACGTACAGACCTAAGGTTATTCCATAATAATTGCCTATTTAGTAGTTCATTGCTAGCATAAATAGTTGTAAATAAAAATTTGAAAGGTAAAGGCTTTACCTGAACATGGCAGTGAACTTCTTGTGTAGTAGTTGCAACTGTGTGGACATCTAAAGCATTAGTGTCATGACCCAAAACCACACTGGTCGTAATGGTGCCTCTCGTGAAGACAAGGCCAACCAACTAACCCAATTCACTCCCTTTTTAGAATTATTTAAACATAAATGAGTAAAGTGATACAGCTTAACAGCAATAATAATTAGGACTACAACCCCACATAACCCGACTGGGGTGTCACAAGTCACGAGCATCTAAGAAGTAGGAACACTATTATAGGGCCAATATTATATATACAAAATAAAATCTGGAAATTTAAAGATGAAGTGCGGTGCCGCAGAAGCTGGCAGTCACCTTGCTCAGCTAAATTAGCATATCTTCAATCAGCTAATAACCCGCTACCGGGTGAATAATACCTGCAACTGCACATGAGGTGCAGGGAGTAAAGTGAGTACTTCCAACTCAGTGGTAATAAGAGTAAATAATAACTGAGCAGCAATAAACCACGTAAAGCAAATCAACATGCTATATAGTACAGTTTAACCCTTGAGAAAACAGGAAAAATGTGAAAAATCCTTTAGAAAATATCTTGACTCAGTTCAAAACTTCTTTTGAAAATATCTTTTTCCAATAGTTAAGTAAATGAATGCGAATACACGTAGTGCAAGTCAGCACAAAAGCCAGCCCCTCGGGCACAAACAAGTATGCATATCTGAGCTCATAACTCGCCCTTCAGGCAATATTCTTACCTCTGGTCCGCCACTGTTACCTGGCCCATTTACGTCATACAGTGTCACTGTTACCACTGTCTCAAATTTACCCACTTTGAAAGTGATCAGACAATATCAGAACAACAAATAAATATCTCAAGAAATAACACAACAACAAATAGTGCACAAATGTATGAATCCAATGCAATGCATATGACGGTACACTCTAGTCCCGTTGCGGCGTGTAGCCCGCTCCATTTATTTAACATCGACGACGCTCATTGGGGGTGTGTACAGACTCCAGAGGGTCTCCTACAGCCCAAACGCAATATCAGCCAGGTATTTGCATAAAACAGGCTCTCGGCCTCAATATCAATATATAATAATCACTACGGCGTGTAGCCCGATCCATATCAAGGAAATATCCTCACCACTGGGTCCCCGACCCATCTCAGTTAAATAAGTCCACAGCCAATCGGGCGTGACATACTATAAGGATCTCAGCCCTCATATACTTTTCATTTAAGGTTCATGCATAAAACACAGTTATTATATTGTTCTTAATATTTGAAAACATGACTAAGAATTTATGTTATGCACACAAGTGAGGAAAAATGCATAAAGATCCCCTAAGGATTCTACAAGTCGGCACAAGGCCCCAAACACGGCAATCAGCCCAAATTATGATGATAACAAATAATTTCAGTCAAATACGCGGTAAAAATCAATAACCGGTACGGACCAAGTCACAGTCCCCAACGGTGATCTACCCCACGCTCATATCCGGCGTGCAAGTCACCTTAATACAGCACTATGATGTGCAAATCCGGGGTTTCAAACCCTCAGGATATTATTTACAAGTATTACTCACCTCGAACCGGTGAAATCTCTAGCTCGCGACGCCTTTGCCCCTCAATTCGACCTCCACGCGCGTCGAATCTAACCAAAATCAGAGAGAATGTGTTACAATATGCTAAGGGAACAATGCCCAATCGAAAATAATAGAAAAATATCAAAAATCTCGAAACTAGCAAAACCCGAGCCCCGGGCCCACTTCTCGAAAAATTACGAAACTTACATTACCGGATTTCTCGTCTCGCCATGAGTCTGTGCATACCAAGAACTCCCAAATCCGAGCTCAAATGACCTATCAAATCCCAATTTGAAATATCAAAACTCAAGCCCTAGTTTCTTCAATTTTAGGCTTAATCTCTTGAATTTCTAGGTAGATTTCACAATAAATACGAGGTTTAAGTTCAAAAATCTTACCTCCAATCGATTCTCTTTGAATACCTCTTCAATTCGCTCTCCTAAGCTCCAAAATAGCTCAACAATGGAGGAAAATAACATAGGCTCGCGGATGAAATATTATTAAAAACCCTTCTGCCCAGGTGCTTTACTCTATGCGATCGCACACACTCTCACGCGATCACATAGGACAATTTCTAACAAAATTTCCGGCCAAAATTTACACTGTGCGATCGCATGACACACATTGTGATCGCATATAACAACCAATCACCCCTCAAAATTCCTTCTATGCGATCGCATGACACTCTCTACGATCGCATAGAGCAAATATGGTCTGCAATTTTTCTGCTGCAATTATGAAACTCCAAACCTCCCGATAGCCATCTGATATCACCCCGAGGCCCCCGGGACCTCAACCAAAAGCACAAATATGTTCTATTACCTTATTCAAACTTGTTTGAACCATAAAAACACTATCATTAACATAAAAAATCTCAAATATCATCAAATCAAGGCCTAAGTTTTCTTTAAACTTCCGAAACTCACATTCGATCAAAAACCCAACCAAACGACGTCCGAATGACCTGAAAATTTGCAGACATATCCAAAATCACCTAACAAAGCTACCGCAACTCTCAAAATTCCATTCCGACCCTCGAATCAAAATCTCGCCTATCAACCGGGATTCGCCAAAATTCAAACTTGGCCAATTCAAGCCTAATTCTACACCGAGCCTCCAAAAACAATTCCTATCACACTCCTAAGTCACAAATCATCCCGTGAAGCTAACTAAACTACCGAAATTCACATCCGAGCCCTCTAACCATATAGCCAACTTTCAGTTGACTTTTCCAAAACAAGCTCCCTTCTAAGAGACTATGTGCCTCATTTCCAACTAAAACCAAATCAATTCTATCCGATCAACTCAAATACTGATATTGAAACATAGAACAACATAATATGGGGGAAACAGGGTGGTAACTCACGTGACGACAGGCCGGGTCGTCACATTTAGCCAACCAAAAAATTGCAATACCTCCAGAGTGGCCAATGGCGGCGACCTCAATCATGCCATCAAAGTGAAAATCTTCCTTAATATGCTAGTGGGTTTGACAGTGGGTCTCTGAGAGGACAACTAGGTTTGGCCTGTTATAATCGAGTAGAGACCTAAAATTACGTCTAAACTCAGCTGAGAGTGCTCCCCTACAATTCCATATGATAAAATTCATGTGGGTATTTTCTAGGCCAGTAGGACTGTTACTTCTATTCAACCAATTGCTTCAGCTCTCCCCTGGACGTAGGAGAAAGGTTGGTAGGAAAATCATTTCATATTTGCCCACCTCTGGGTTGGTGGTAGGCCTTAGACGAAGAGAAACTCTCCTTAGGGTTGGAGGGCACCTTACAAATATTTTTCTTTCATATTCTTCCTTTTGAACAAACACTTTGATCCCATCGAGCCATGCATGGATGGGATGAGTTTCCCTGTTGAAGATGATTGCTGCTTCGAGTTCCGCCTGGAAATTGTCGCCTTGTTCTTCGTGATTGGGACTGAGTGGGGGTGAGTTGACTGGAGATTGGACTGGTGTTGGTGGTACTAGTGGTTCCAAAAGAGGCAGAAGGGGTTGTGGATTGGCATATGATTGTATCCATGGAGTTGATGAGGTAGGAGGTGGATAAAATGGCATACTGATTAGATGTGGGTAAAGATGGGGAGAGTCCCATACTGGAACTGGAAGACTGAAAGGTTGATATGGTGATAGATGAGGTGCTTTCATCATGGATCAATGGTAGCGTGCAAACAGCTTTGTCCCTAGTTCCATGCCCTCCGAAATTATTTGGGCAAGGTCTCTTGGGTTGTTGATGAGTATGGTTACTTCTTGGTGATTCACCTCCATAGTGAATGTTAGGGAATGGTTCTGGAGACCCGTTTCTAGCCAAGATACTAGATTGAGGGGAGCCTGGTGGGACTGTGCTGTGTAGATTATGGAGTTTGGGTCCATGCTCAAGTGGGGTGGTGGAAGAGATAGTGGATTCTAGGAACGGAAGAGACGATGGAGGTTCTATCGGTAGGGATGTGGTTGTGACCTCCAAAGATAATTGATGTGGTTGGCAAGCATGGTGTGATTGAGAAGAAGTCTCTGGGACAGTGTATGAATGTGATAAGATTGATGTGGGAGATGATGGTATAGGGAAGGCCGGTGAAGGATGAATGGAGGGTGTAGGCAGTGTGATTGATGTAGTGGAAAGTGGTGTGTTTGAATGAGAATGAGATATGGGAGTGGGTTCTTCATGATGATGTTCCTGCATTGAGGCTAGCCTAGGGCAAGAACGGGGAGATGCAATAAGTCCTTTGTCCTCTGTGTGTGTGTTTTTTGTGATATTTGGTTTATGTCATTAAATGAAGTAGACCGACCTTGTGATAGTGGAGGAGCTTGTGAGGAAGGGGTCAGGTCATGAGGTATTTGGTCGTGGCAGTTTGCATGCAAAGTGGTAGGTTTAGGTGGAAATTGGCCAAAATCTGAGTGGGCTTTGGAATTATTTTGTGTGGGAGGTGGTGCTTGCATGGGGTGTGTTATATTACCAGACTTAGTTAAATTAGCTAAAGTTTGATTAGTATGAGATGATCCCTCTAACTCCAAGTGATTAATAGGATTAGCAAAATTATGAAGAGATAATTGATTAAAGGGCAGGTTATTGGGAGACATACCTGGTGGTCTTGTTTGATTTCCTTTGCCATTATTGACTTTTCTAGCTGAACGCATAGGGAAAGTAACAACTTTCCATTCATTATCATCAGTGAGTGAATTTGGTTGAGTAGATGTAGGAGAGTGTATATGTGGATGAGCAGTAGCATTGCCAGTAGCCATAGAATTAATTTTGTAAGAACAGGCCAACTGGTTAAGTCCCATCTGACCACAGCCAACACAAAATAAATTTAGGCCTTCGTACACCATGGCCTGTTTATGATGGCCAATATAAATATGATGGCAGCGTGGCTGATCCAAAGGAACTTGAATGCATAACCTAGCATATCTACCCCTTATTGTAGAGGAGGTACAATTATCAATGGCTAATAATGTACCTACCTTATTTCCTAATTTTTTCAAGATTTGAAAATCATAAAACTCAGTTGGCAGATCAGGTAAACGGAGCCAAACGGTGGGGTAGTTAATAGTGGTTTCTGATGGCATGAACTTAGGCTCCCATTGCCTAACAGATAAGTAATGATTAAGGATAAACCAAGGGCCGTCGTTAAGTGCATGAATCTTATTTTCCTCCCTTTGGAATTTAAGCAAGTAGAAATCACAGCCTAGGTCAACAAGGGGTAGATTCTCCGTTGGTTTCCACAAAGCATATAATTTTTGTCGTAGTAATTGATGGATAATTTTTTGTCCATATAGCTTGACAATAACGGCATGCTTCCATGGCTTATAGAGTCGTTCCTTCTCTTTCAGGGATAGAGGAATGAAAATATTGGGGTCAGTTGGTGACTCTAATTCTGCATTAAGGGCGTGCAAAAAGATAGGTCTATCATTTGCAGTCAAAGCTGGAGTTTGGACAGCATGGGAGAGTAAGGTATGAAAGTAGGATTGGGGAGGGGAGGCATGTGATTGCATAACAGGGTCAGTTGGATCGATAATCATATTAGAAGGGAGGTCCTTTGAGGATTTTGGATTGGAAGAAGAGGAGGGAAGTGAGATATCTGGGGGCTTGGGTGGGATGAACACCGGTGATGGAGAGAGAGTTTCGTTAGAAAACATCTTTTTGCTTCAACTCTTTGAAATACAAGCAAGAATTGAAATTGATACCGAAATATCTAACCAAACATAAAATTGAATAATCTCACATTTTTTTGAATTTAAATATTTTCTTAGTTATTTTTTCTAAGTATTGACTGTAATTTTCAAAATATCATCCATAAAATCAATGAAGAAAATGCTTAATTATTTATTCTAATAATGAGTGTAATTTTTAATATTTTACCAAAAATAATGAAGAAAATATTATTTGAATATGAAGGGAATTCAAATATTATATGAAAGTGTATTATCTATTACTATTATTTATACTACTTAAATGCTAGGAAAGAAAAACTATAAAATCAAAATATGTGTACTTCACTTCAAAGTACACCATTATCGTCTGGAACGGGAACTAAAATTTTCATCATCCAAGACAATTTTAATGATGCTATATAGTCAGATTGTTTTACTTTATTAGAGAATCTTTAACATGTTTTACTTCTATACAGTATTCTTGTTAATCCTAAGTTTTAGGACTTAGATACATACAAAGAATGATTTAATAAATAAAATTTTAACAACTATTAAAGTTCTAAATATTAGGAAAGTAACTTAAATTACTCTTTTATCCATTGTATATAATGTGACGCCCCGACCCGTCGTCTCATGCATTTCCGTCCCGTTTTTCCCGTTTATAGGTTCTTCATGATTTATTATGTGAGTTGGATGAGTTTGAGTTGATTCGGATTGGATTTGGTAGGAAAATGAGGCACTTAGCCTATTAGAAGGAAGTTTGTTTTGGAAAAGTCAATCGGAAGTTGACTATATAGTTAGAGGTCTCGGATGCGAATTTTGGTGGTTCGGTTAGCTTCGGGGGATGATTTGTGACTTAGGAGTGCGATCGGAATTGAATTTGGAGGCCCGTTGTAGAATTAGGCTTGAATTGGCGAAGTTTGAATTTTGGCGAATTTCGGTTGATAGGTGAGATTTTGGTCCGAGGGTCGGAAGGGAATTCCGAGAGTTGCTGTAGCTTCGTTAGGTGATTTTGGATATGTGTGCAAAATTTCAGGTCATTCGGACGTCGTTTGATCAGGTTTTTGATCGAATGTGAGTTCCGGAAGAATTTGATAAACTTAGGCTTTGATTTGGTGAAATTTGCTGATTTTTATATTAACTATAGTTTGATGATTCAAGCAAGTTTGAATAAGGTAATAAATCATATCTGTGCTTTTGGTTGAGGTCCCGGGGGTCTCGGGGTGATTTCGGGTGGTTAAACGGTGAATTTGGAGTTTGTTGCATGGAAGAGGTTTGCTGGTTCTATTATTTCCGCATCTGCGGAAAAGGGGCCGCATAAGCGGTTCCGCAGATGTGGTGGTTGGGTCACATAAGCGGATTTGGGTCTGGGAACCCTTTTCCGCAGAAGCGGTTCTAGACCGCATAAACGGTCCAGGGGATTTAAGTGTGACCGCATAAGCGGTCGTTTGGTCGCATGTGTGGGGACCGCAGGTGCGGTTATTTGACCACAGGAGCGGAAATCAACCTGGGTTTAATGAACAGTGTTTCACAAATTTGAAAGAGAAGGAAAAATATTTTGGACCTCGGCTTAGGCGATTTTTTGGGCGATTTTGAAGAGAATTCGAAGGGCTTTTATCAGGTATGAATTATTGGACTCGGATTTTGTTATTAGAGTGTAAAAATATGGATTAAACACTAAAATTCAAGGAATTAATGGTTAAAAATGGAAGTTAGGGCTTGAAACTTAAGAGAGTTTGAATTAATGATTTGAGGGGTCAAATGGACTCCGATTCTTGTGTATTTGATATGTATGAACTCATGGCGAGATAAGGATCGTATTGATGTAAAATTTTTTGGATTTCGAGAAGTGGGCCCAAGGCTCGGGTTTTGCAAATTTAGTAATTTTTGAGTCTTTTTGATTGGGATATTTTCCCTTAGCCTATTGTAATGTATTCGTTGTGGTTTTGGCCAGATTCGACGCGCGAGGAGGTCGATTTGAGAGGGAAGGGCATTGCGAGCTAGTCTTTGGCTGGCTAGAGGTGAGTAATGGATGTAAATGCTGCTCTGAGGGTTTGAAACCCCGGACTTTCACATCGTAACGCTATATTGAGGCGTGACACGCATTCCACGATGAGTGCGGGGTCGTTTACTGTTGGGGATGGAGACTTAGTCCATCCCAAGTGTTAATTACTACTATATTGGCGATTGAGACGCATACTTTATCACTATAAATTGGGATTATTGCCGTGTTTGGGGCCTTTGTGCCGACTTGTAGAATCCTTAGGGGATCCTTATGTGTTTTCCTCACTTGTGTGCATAACATATATTCTCGGTCATGTTTGCAAATGTCAAAAATAATATAATAACTGTGTTTTATACATGAACATTAAAGGGAAAAAAGATATGAGGGCTGAGGTCCCTATAGCATGTCACGCCCGATTGGCTGTGAACTTATTTGACTGAGATGGGTCGGGGACCCGATAGTGAGGATGTTTCCTTGATATGGATCGGGCTGCATGCCGCAGCGATGATATATACATTGATATTGAGGCCGAGAGCATGTTTGATGCCAATACCTGGCTGATATTGCGCTTAGGCTGTAGGAGCTCCTCCGGAGTCTGTACACACCCCCAGTGAGCGTCGTTGACGTTAAATAAGTGGAGCGGGCTGCACGCCGCAGCGGGTACTATAGTGTACCGTTAAATGTGTTGCATTCTTTCATGCATTATTGCTTGGCTGTATTACTTGTTGTTTACTGTTTCCACTGTCTTGGATATAAACTGCAAGATATAGAGTACCTTGTGCACTTTCTGCGTTTTCTTACTTTCAGACTGTAGTTATGTTTATTACTCACTGGGTCGGAGTACTCACTTTACTCCATGCACCTTGCATGCAGATCCATGGCAGTCCTAGGCTGAGTAGATCCAGTTGATCAGCAGATTTAGCTTCCGGGAGTATCGAGGTAGCTGCACGGCGTCCGCAGCCATTGATTTTCTCCCCTCTACCCCTGTCATTTATTTTTGTATTTTCAGCTTTAGACAGACTTTGTATTAGGATGTTACTCTGTGTTTTAGAGGCTCATGTTCGTGACACCGGGTCCTAGTCGGGCTGTATTGTTATTTTGTTGGATTTTCTGCACTATTATCAGCATTTTAGACCTTTGACTTAAATGGCATTTATCTTCTTCTGTTCAATAAATGGGGTTATTGTTATGCATGGTCGGGCTTGCCTAGTAGTGTGCTGGGCGCCATCACGACCGGGTTGGGGTCGTGACAAGTTGGTATCAGAGCCTAGGTTACTTGGTCTCGCGAGTCATGAGCCGATTTAGTAGAGTCTCGCGGATCGGTACGGAGACGTCTGTACTTATCCTCGGAAGGCTGTAGAACCTTTAGGAAATTTCATATTCTTGGAATTATTATCGTGCGACTTTGTTGATACGAGAACTAAATTCTATTATTCTATTCTCTCACAGATGGAGAGAACCCGTGCTACCGGATGTGGCGGACGACTACCTGTACCACCTACTGAGGCCACCAGAGGCCGTGGATGCGGTCGTGGTCGAGGTCGAGGCAGAGCCGAGGGGGCAGCACCTGTTGAACCACCAGTTGCCCCAGCTCAAGATCAGGCTCCAACTGTAGAGGCTCCAGTAGCACCTGTTCAGGCACCAGCTGTGCCTTTTGTGATTCCGGGTCTTCAGGAGGCCCTAGCTCAGATTCTATCAGTTTGTGCTGGCCTGGCTCAGGCAGTCTCAGCCACTACTACAGCAACTACTTCGCAGGCTGGGGGAGGCAATCAGACCCCCCGCCGCTCGCACGCCTGAGCAGGTAGTGTAGGGTTTGCAGACACCAGAGGCACCACCAGTTCAGCAGGCTGCCCCAGTTCAGCAGGTTGCCCCAGTTCAGCAGGTTTCCCCGGTTCAGGATGATATAATTCCAGCTATGCCAGACGATGAGCAGCGTCGTCTAGAGAGATTCGGTAGGCTCTCACCTCCTATTTTCAGTGGTGTTCCGGGCGAGGATGCCCAGGGCTTTCTCGACAAGTGTCGACATATGCTTCGGACTGCAGGGATCTTGGGGTCGAGCGGGGTATCATTTACTACTTTTCAGTTCTCAGGAGCAGCCTTTACTTGGTGGGAGGCTTATGAACGGCGTAGGCCGATAGGTGCAGCGCCTTTGTCCTGGCAGGAGTTCTCCACTCTCTTTTTGGAGAAGTGGGTACCGCATTCTCAGAGGGAGGAGCTGCGGAGACAGTTTGACTGACTTCGTCAGGGAGATTTGATTGTGTCACAGTATGAGGTGAGATTTTCGGAGTTGGCTCGTTATGCTCTATGGATGGTCCCGACTGATCGGGAGAGGATTAGGAGGTTTGTGGATGGACTCATCTATCCCGTCCATATTCTGATTACCCGAGAGAGGATTCTGAGTCATACCTTTGAGGACGCAGTGGATATTGCTCGTGATATTGAGACGGCTCGCCATCAGGAGAGAGAGGAGAGGGAGGCCAAGAGGCCTCGAGGATCAGGTAGCTTCAGTGGTGCTCCGTCTAGGGGCCAGGTTCAGCAGAGCAGAGGTCGTTCTTTCGGGCCTCATCAGCCGCCTCGTACCGAGTATCGTGGGGCGTCTTCAGGCCATGGTCATCAGGGGTTCCAGCAGGGCCAGTCTTCACTTAGTGCCCTCCCAGCTCAGAGCTCATCATATGCCCCTTCAGCCCAGGGTTCTTCTACGCAGGGCGCACCGGCTGGTCATCCTGGTGCGAGGGGCTCCCATCAGTCCCCTTCTCCAGCATCTGGTATATGCTTTGAGTGTGGCGAGTATGGCCATATAAGGAGGCAGTGTCCTCGACGTCGTGGTATTCAGTCTCAGCAGAGGGATCAGCCCTCGTCTTCTGCTCCGGTTTCTTCAGCACCAGCCCAGTCAGAGAGGGGCGGAGGCCAGGCAGCCAGGGGTCGCCCTAGGGGCGAGGACCGATCAGGCGGCGGCGGCCATGCTAGATTTTATGCCATCCCAGGCAGGACGGATGCCCTGGCATCAGATGCTGTTATCACAAGTATTATTTCAGTCTGCCACAGAGATGCCTCTGTCTTATTTGATCCCGGTTCTACCTATTCTTATGTGTCATCATATTTTCTCATTATTTGGGTACGACTCGAGGGTGCCTTACTTTACCTGTGCACGTATCTACCCCGGTGGGTGATACTATTGTTGTGGACCATGTGTATCGGTCCTGTCTTGTTACTATTGGGGGTCTAGAGACTGAAGTTGATTTATTGCTTTTGAGCATGGTATACTTTGATGTTATTCTGGGCATGGATTGGTTACCTCTGTGTCATGCTATTCTAGACTGTTATGCAAAGACGGTCACTTTGGCTATGCCGGGGGTTCCGAGGATCGAGTGGCGTGGTATGACTTACTATGTCCCTAGTAGGGTTATATCTTTCTTGAAAGCCCAGCATATAGTTGGGAAGGTTTGTCTATCATATTTGGCCTTCGTGCGTGATGTTGGAGCTGAGGCTCCCAGTATAGATTATGTTCCCGTTGTGAGGGATTTCCCTGATGTATTTCCTGCAGACCTACCGGGTATGCCCCCGGACAGGGACATTGATTTTGGTATTGACCTGGTGCCGGGTACCAAGCCCATTTCCATTCAGCCGTATCGTATGGCACCAGCAGAGTTAAAGTAATTGAAAGATCAGCTTCAGGAACTCCTAGAAAATGGGTTTATTCGGCCTAGTGTGTCACCGTGGGGTGCACCTGTGTTATTTGTGAAGAAGAAAGATGGAACAATGAGAATGTGCATTGACTACATGCAGTTGAACAAAGTAACAGTAAAGAACAAGTATCCCCTTCCTCGCATCGATGATTTATTCGACCAGCTTCAGGGAGCGAGGGTGTTTTCTAAGATTGATCTTCGTTCGGGCTATCACCAGTTGAAGATCAAGGATTCAGACATTCTTTAGATGACCTTCAGGACTAGATATGGTCATTATGAGTTTCTAGTTATGTCTTTCGGGCTGACCAATGCCCCGGCAGCGTTCATGCATCTGGTGAACAGTGTATTTAGGCCGTATCTGGATTCGTTTGTTATTGTATTCATTGATGATATTTTGGTATACTCGCGTAGTCAGGAGGAGCACGCGGAGCATTTGCGAGTTGTATTACAGAGATTGAGAGAGGAGCAGTTGTATGCCAAGTTCTCCAAGTGTGAGTTTTGGCTTGGTTCCGTGGCCTTCTTGGGACACGTGGTGTCCAGTGATGGTATTCAGGTCGATCCGAAGAAGATTGAAGCGGTTCAGAGTTGGCCTAGACCGTCCTCGGCCACAGAGATTCGTAGCTTCCTCGATTTAGCGGGTTATAATCGCCGGTTCGTCCAGGGTTTCTCATCTATTGCCTCGTCCTTGACTAAGTTGACACAGAAGGGTGCTCCATTTGTATGGTCGGATGAGTGCGAGGAGAGCTTTCAGAAGCTCAAGACAGCTTTGACCACAGCTCCAATATTGGTCTTGCCATCAGCTTCAGGTTCTTACACCGTTTATTGTGATGCTTCGAGAGTCGGGATTGGTTGTATATTGATGCAGGAGGGTAGAGTGATTGCTTATGCTTCTCATCAGTTGAAGACCCATGAGAAGAACTACCCTGTTCATGATTTAGAGTTGGCTGCTATAGTTCATGCCTTGAAGATTTGGAGGCACTATTTATATGGAGTATCTTATGAGGTATTCACCGATCATCCCAGTCTTCAGCATTTGTTCAAGCAAAAAGATCTTAAGTTGAGGCAGCGGAGGTGGCTTGAGTTGCTTAAGGACTATGATATTACCATTTTGTATCATTCGGGAAAGGCCAATGTAGTGGCCGATGCTTTGAGCTGAAAGGCAGTTAGTATGGGGAGTTTGGCGTATATCCCAGCTGGGGAGAGGTCCTTTGCAGTTGATGTTCAGTCTTTGGCCAATCGGTTAGTGAGACTAGACATTTCAAAGCCTAGTCGGGTATTGGCTTGCGTGGTTTCTCGGTCTTCCTTGTATGATCGCATCAGAGAGCGCCAGTATGATGATCCGCATTTGCTTGTCCTCAGGGACAAAGTTCAGCACGGAGATGCTAGAGAGGTGACTATAGGCGATGATAGTGTGTTGAGGATGCATGGCCGGATTTGTGTGCCCAATGTAGATGGGCTTAAAGCTTTGATTCTTGAGGAGGCCCACAGTTCGCGGTACTCCATCCATCCGGGTGCCGCGAAGATGTACCAGGACTTGAGATAGCACTACTGGTGGAGGAGAATGAAGAAGGACATTGTGGGTTATGTAGCTCGGTGTCTTAATTGTCAGCAGGTGAAGTACGAGCATCAGAGACCGGGCGGTCTACTTTAGCAGATGGTTATTCCTGAGTGGAAATGGGAGAGAATTACTATGGACTTTGTAAGTGGTCTTCCCAGGACAGCGAGGAAGTTTGATTCGATTTGGGTGATTGTGGATAGTCTGACCAAGTCCGCGCACTTTATTCCGGTGTGTACTACCTATTCTTCGGAGCGGTTAGCAGAGATTTTCATCCGGGAGATTATACGGTTGCATGGGGTCCCAGTTTCCATTATATCAGATAGGGGTACTTAGTTTACTTCTCAGTTCTGGAGGACTTTTCAGCGAGAGTTGGGTACACAGGTAGAGCTGAGCACAGCATTTCATCCTCAGACGGACGGGCAGTCCGACCGTACCATTCAGATATTGGAGGACATGTTGCGTGCCTGTAGTATTGACTTTGGAGGTTCTTGGGTTGATTTCTTGCCTCTTGCAGAGTTTGCTTACAACAACAGCTATCAATCCAGCATTCAGATGGCGCCATATGAGGCCTTATATGGGAGACGGTGTAGATCTCCGGTTGGTTGGTTTGAGCCCGACGAGGCTAGGTTGTTGGGGACAGAGTTGGTCCAGGATGCCTTAGATAAGGTGAAAGTGATCCAGGAGAGATTTCGTACAGCTCAGTCACGTCAGAAGAGTTATGCGGACCGGAAGGTCCGAGATGTATCCTATATGGTGGGCGAGAAGGTCTTGTTGAAGGTTTCGCCTATGAAGGGCGTCATGCGGTTCGGGAAGAAAGGGAAGCTGAGTCCGAGGTTCATTGGCCCTTTTGAGATCCTTAGAAGGATTGGGGAGGTGGCCTATATGCTTGTTTTGCCACCCAGCCTGTCAGGAGTTCATCCGGTATTTCATGTGTCTATGCTCCGGAAATATGTTGGGGACCCATCTCATGTGTTGGACTTCAGTACAGTATGGTTGGATGATGATTTGACCTATGATGTAGAGCCAGTGGCTATTTTGGGTCATCAGGTGTAGAAATTGAGATAGAAGGATATAGCTTGGTGAAGGTACAGTGGAGAGGTCGGCCCGTAGAGGAGGCTACTTGGGAGACCGAGCAGGAGATGCAGAGCAGATACCCTCATCTATTTGAGACTTCAGGTATGTTTCTTGACCCGCTCGAGGACGAGCGTTTGTTTTAGTTGGGGAGGATGTGACGACCCGATCCGTCGTCTTATGTGTTTCTGTCCCGTTTTCCCCGTTTATTGCTTATTCATGATTTATTATGTGAGTTGGATGAGTTTGAGTTGATTCGGATTGGATTTGGTAGGAAAATGAGGCACTTAGCCTCTTAGAAGGAAGCTTGTTTTGGAAAAATCAACCGGAAGTTGACTATATAGTTATAGGGCTCGGATGCAAATTCCGGTAGTTCGGTTAGCTTCGGAGGATGATTTGTGACTTAGGAGTGTGATCGGAATTGAATTTGGAGGTCCGTTGTAGAATTAGGCTTGAATTGGCGAAGTTTGAATTTTGGCGAATTTCGGTTGATAGGTGAGATTTTGATCCGAGGTCGGAAGGGAATTCCGAGAGTTGTTATAGCTTCGTTAGGTGATTTTGGATATGTGTGCAAAATTTCAGTTCATTCGGACGTCGTTTGGTCGGGTTTTTGATCGAATGTGAGGTCCGGAAGAATTTGATAAACTTAGCCTTTGATTTGGTGAAATTTGCTGATTTTGATGTTAACTATAGTGATTTGATTATTCGAGCAAGTTTGAATAAGGTAATAAATCATATCCGTGCTTTTGGTTGAGGTCCCAGGGGCCTCGGGGTGATTTTGGGTGGTTAAACGGTGAATTTGGAGTTTGTTGCATGGAAAAGGTTTGCTGGTTCTGTTGTTTCCGCATCTGCGGAAAAGGGGCTGCATAAGCGGTTCCGCAGATGCGGCGGTTGGGTCGCATAAGCGGATTTGGGTCTGGGAACCCTTTTCCGCAAAAGCGGTCATGGATCCGCAAATGCGGCGACCGCAGAAGTGGTTCTAGACCGCATAAATGGTCTAGGGGATTTTAAGTGTGACCGCATAAGCGGTCGTTTGGTCGCAGGTGCGGTTATTTGACCGCAGGAGCGGAGATCGACCTGGGTTTTATGAACAGTGTTTCACAAATTTGAAAGAGAAGAAAAATATTTTGGACCTCGGCTTAGGCGATTTCTTGGGCGATTTGGAAGAGAATTCGAAGGGCTTTCATCAGGTATGAATTATTGGACTCGGATTTTGTTATTAGGGTGTAAAAACATGGATTAAACACTTAAAATTCAAGGAATTAATGGTTAAAAATGGAGGTTAGGGCTTGAAACTTAAGAGAGTTTGAATTAATGATTTGAGGGGTCAAATGGACTCCGATTCTTGTGTATTTGATATGTATGAACTCGTGGCGAGATAAGGATCGTATTGATGTAAAATTTTCTGGATTTCGAGAAGTGGGCCCGGGGATCGGGATTTGCAAATTTCGTGATTTTCGATAATTTTCGAGTCTTTTCGATTGGGTTATTTTCCCTTAGCCTATTGTAATGTATTCGTTGTGGTTTTGGTCAAATTCGACATGCGAGGAGGTCGATTTGAGAGGGAAGGGCATTGCGAGCTAGTCTTTGGCCGGCTAGAGGTGAGTAATGGATGTAAATGCTGCTCTGAGAGTTTGAAACCCCGGACTTTCACATCGTAACACTATATTGAGGCGTGACACGCATTCCACGATGAGTGCGGGGTCGTTTACTGTTGGGGATGGAGATTTAGTCCATCCCGAGTGTTAATTACTACTATATTGGTGATTGAGACGCATACTTTATCACTATAAATTGGGCTTATTGCTGTGTTTGGGGCCTTTGTTGAACATTAAAGGGAAAAAGGATATGAGGGCTGAGGTCCCTATAGCATGTCACGCCCAATTGGCTGTGAACTTATTTGACTGAGATTGGTCGAGGACCTGATAGTGAGAAAATTTCCTTGATATGGATCGGGTTGCACGTCGCAGCGATGATATATACATTGATATTGAGGCCAAGAGCTTGTTTGATGCTAATACCTAGCTGATATTGCGCTTGGGCTGTAGGAGCCCCTCCGGAGTCTGTACACACCCCCAGTGAGCGCCGTCGATGTTAAATAAGTGGAGCGGGCTGCACGCCGCAACGGGTACTAGAGTGTATCGTTATATGTATTGCATTCTTTCATGCATTATTGCTTGACCGTATTACTTGTTGTTTACTGTTTCCACTGTCTTGGATATAAACTGCTAGATATAGAGTACCTTGTGCACTTTCTGCATTTTCTTACTTTCAGACTGTAGTTATGTTTATTACTCACTGGGTCAGAGTACTCACTTTACTCCCTACACCTTGCGTGCAGATCCAGGGCAGTCCCAGGCTGAGTAGATCCAGTTGATCAGCAGATTTAGCTTCCGGGAGTATCGAGGTAGCTGCACGGCGTCCGCAGCCATTGATTTTCTCCCCTCTACCCCTGTCATTTATTTCCGCATTTTCAGCTTTAGACAGACTTTGTAGTAGGATGTTACTCTGTATTTTAGAGGCTCATATTCGTGACACTGGGTCCTAGTCGGGCTGTATTGTTATTTTGTTGGATTTTTTCGCACTGTTATCAGTATTTTAAACCTTTGACTTAAATGGCATTTATCTTCTTCTGTTCAATAAATGGGGTTATTGTTATGCATGGTCGGGCTTGCCTAGTAGTGTGCTGGACGCCATCACGACCGGGTTGGGGTCGTGACATATAATCATATTTTTAAAAGGTAAAAACGGCGAACGATATTTCGTTAAGGTCCTTCGTATTTTTAATATAGTATATATAAATATAGATTAGACATCTCGAAAGTAATTATACTAATAGGATTCCTAAAGGTAATCATGTAGGATTCCTAGCGTGTAGTATTATGTCCTAAAACTAATAGGATTATAAGGCTAATATCTAGAATTTCGGTTGTGTCCTTTTATTATGAATTATTATGCTTAATATTATAAGGTTATTTTTGTAAACCGACATTGTATTCATGCTTTTATAATAACTAATCTCTATTTCACGTGCCTCGCGCGTGGAACCTTATAACTAAAAGAGAATAATACAAAAATTAACCAACATAGCTTGAATCTTAAATTCTTAATAGATAGTGTGAGGATGTTTGTTACTTGGATTTGAATACTTTATATATGTCCTAATATCTTCTTACTGTTGGGTTTTATGTATTTAAGGAGTCGTTTGGTAGGGTGCATTAGATAAGCTAATGCATGCATTAGCTTTGTGTATTAATAATACATTGTTTGGTAGGGTGCATTAGCTTTGTGTATTAATAATACATTGTTTGGTAGACATTTTGAGCTCATGCATTACTTATGCAAGCATTAGTTATACATTCTATTTGGTATTATCCTATGCATAACTAATGCATAGAAAACAATGGTATTAGCAATGCAATGAGTTTTAATGCATGCATTAGCTTAGTTAAAGACAAAATTGTCCTTCAAAATTTATGCTTGATTAAAATATGCTAGTTAGTATATTAATACAAGTTCAAAATAATCCAAATAGTGAGAAATAAAATTATATCCCTAGTAAATAAATAAATTCTTAGCATATTTTCTTTTTTTTTATAAATAAATATTTAATTTTATTTTACAATATAGGTAGACAAATAAAATATTTTTTTAAAACTGTTTCATATAAAAATATTTCTCAACATATGTTTCTTTTAAAAAGTTAGAGCGTAGACTAGTTTTGAGGGCATTTTTGTAAACAAATAATTCTTTTAGAAATTGTGCAATGTTTTAATACATCAAACCAAACAATGGATAAGAAATATGTTAGCATAACTAATACCAGCATAACTAATGCAAGCATAACTAATACCAGCATAACTAATGCAAGCATAACTAATACCAGCATTACTAATACATTCTATTCAGCATTATTCTTGTGCACCCTACCAAAAGACCCCTAAGTATATTAAATACTTAAAAGATGGTGAATGAGAAATGGAGGAAAATGAAATTTTTGAGTGAAATTTTAAGTTTTCCCCTTTGGCAAAGGGACATTGTCCCATATTGGAAGAGGAAGAGGTTTTTTATGGGTATATAAGCAATTACTCTTCTTCTAGCTCTTAAAGAGTTGAGAAGAAGGCAATCTTCGCGCCGCCGTCGTCGCTCGGCTCAGCTTCGGTTTCGGTCAAATGATCGATTGATTAATTTTTTTGACCAAATTTATTTGTTAATATTAAAATATTAGCAGAAATATTATTAAATATTTGTTTTAATAACAGAATAGTAATATTAAATCCTCTAAACTATTTTTTCTGTTTTGGTAACAGAAAATTAACTACCTTCTTCAATTTTTCCTCTTTATTGTTGAGTAAATAGCCATTTATGTTATGGCATTTATGTTGTGGCCCTTTTGCATAAACAACCATTCTGAAGAGTTGCACCTCTTCAGATTTCAGCCCAACTTTGGTTATAAATACAACACTATTCTGCTCTGAATTTGAATACGAAATTTCTGAGTTCTCCTCCTTTCTTCATCATATTTTAACTTCAAATAAAGAAACAATAAGTGTAATTTGCTACCGAACTTTGTGTTCGCTGAAACACTGGGGTTTGAAGTACCACTACACCAGCGTGTAATTCGTTCTATCTTGGGAGGAAATAATCCAAAACCTGGGATACTAGGAGGCGATTAAATTTCTTAAGGAAACAATGTGAATTCAGTGGGCTCAAATTGATTTTTTGTTATTTCGTTTACATTTATGTTTATGTTCATTTATATTTTTTCAGAATTATTTTATAAATACAGTTTACTAACACTTACGACATGACTTAAAAGAAAGATTTATAGGAAAACCATCATGATTGTAGGACGTGATTTATTTTTATACTATTGTAAATTTATGTTAAAATGCATACCATCCCTTTTTCAATTGAGGTTTTTTCCCCTTTCATTTAAGGATTCTTTAGTGAATAGATTCAATAGCAGATAGGATATATTTATATATTACTTCTAACACATACTTTGTTACGAGGAAAGACTCTTAAACCTTATAAACTTTCACTTTTGCTTTTTAATCCATGCGACAATCTGCCCATAGTTAAAAGTTACTCATAAAAGTTTTCCAATACAAAATATGAATTGAATTCAAAGGTTTCAATATTAGAAAAAAAATTCTATGACAATTTTATTAACAAATAATTAGTTTAAACAAAATAATTTACCTTTAAAATCTAACATTTTCTATATTCTATTTTTAAATCCGCCATATACATTTAACGGTTAATTCTTCCTCTGTAAATTAAATTAAGCTAGCAACCTGAAATATATTAACCTGCTATACTTAGAAAAAGATAATACTACTATATTTGATTCTAACAGTAATACACAAACAATGAGACTTTTCTTGATAATATTTGGTCAATCGAAAACCAAGCACAAGTAATAAGTTTTTAACCCATAATATATACAATATCCTTTTCTCGCTACTGTGTTCAAACAAAAAATTAGAAAGATTGTTAGAAAAAAAATGGAAAAACAGTAAACTATAAGAAATTTTCCGAGTCCACAATTTGCTTGTGCGTCCTTAAGAAATTTTAACCCCCTCACACGTTGCCAAGGTAATGGATTAAATCCTCCCAAGATGAAATGGAATAAACCTTCCTGCAACAGTGGGAATACAAACTGCAGGATACCAACGAACTCAAAGAACGGAGCAAAATCACACTTACGAATCTGAGAGAGAAAATGCAAAATTCAGAAGGAAATTCTCGATTTTCAGTGAATGGAAAAAGAAGTCATGCCTCAGAATTTATAGGCAATTATCGGAAGAGGTGTGATGTCTGTTAAGAAAAAAGTGTCTGTTCAGGAGGGAAAGCAACGTTCAGCAAAGACAACATTTTTTGGATTCCAGTTAATTCCGTTAATGAACTGACTGACATTTAATTAATTATTAAATAATTAATTAAATAAATTTTGTCCAAAAATAATCTTATCGATCGATCATTTGACAAATCCAAATTCAAATCCAAATTCGAAGTCGAAGCCGAAGCCGAGCCGAGCAAATTTTAGTTATTTTTTAACCAAAAGACAAGCTGATAAAAGCATCTTCCTTTCACCACTAATTTTATCCCCTCCTTCACTACTAAACCAGACACTATTGGATGAAGAATTTTTCAAAACCTTTGTAGTGTTTTTTGGGTCTATGGGTTTTAGAGCCTTCGGAAACTTTCAAATTATTCTTGTTTGATGAAGCCGAAGCCGAGCCGAGCGACAACGACCTTTTAAGAGCTCTAAGAAGTGATCCTATATTTATACACACAAGTGTAGTTGTCTTTCACCAATGTGGTACAATGTTCATGACAAAAGCTCACTTGATTCAAATTTTCATTTCCCTTCATTTTATTTCCCACCATTTCCCAATTCACACTCTTAAATTTTAAAGCCCAATACTTAAAGTTTTTAAAGCCCAATGCTTAAAATCCAACATATCCTGCTACAAATAAAGTGTAAAAAGGATTTACACTATTAAATTTAAAATACAATTTTGAATAAGATCCATCGTGAATTTAAAAGATGACAAAGCAAATTAGAACGAAGAGCGCAATTGACCAATCTTGTACTACCTGATCCCAAATGCGAGCTATCTCGACACATTGGGTTTGTTCTAAATATTTGACATTTTAGAAATCAAGATGCATTTTTATCACTTTTTCTTTTCCAAATTCACCATTATTGCTTTAATTAGATAAAAATCAATTTAGACAAATATTTCTATTATGAAAGACTATGAAAATACTTCTGTAAGAAGTGTTCAAAATATTAAAAATAGTGAATATTCTCCTATACTCACTTATAATTTGAATTAAAAAAATGACCTTACAAAGTTGTCACTTGGTCTATTTATTATTACCTTATATTATTTTTATTAATCTCCTATTAAAATAATTATATAACTAAAATAATATTATAATAAATTAAAAGTAATGTAATATCTCGCAATTTAAAAATAAATATAACAACCATTACATTATAATCTGTATATTACTAATTCATATATTATAATCTCCACATTCCTAATTCTTATATATATAACCAAATAATCCCTAAGTGTTATAAATATATATATTATATTATGGATGTTCATTTAGTACTCCGTTGTAAATAAGCTTCCTGAAGAAGCTTATCCATATGGGACTCCGCCGTAAATATATTTATCTATTTAGTACTCTATTGGAAATAAGCCTCCTGAAGAAGCTTATCACTTCGGTACCCGGTTATGGATAAACATTACCCCTGGTAGAAGATTATCCATACCGGGTATAATAAGTTTATCCTTTCAGTATCCGGTTATGGATAAACATTACCCCCGGTAGAAGATTATCCATAGCGGGTATAATGAGCTTATCCTTTCAGTACTCCGTTATGGATAAACATTACTCTTAGTATAAGATTATCCATATCGGATATAGTAGCAGCTTACACACCAGCTTGTAGTAGCTTACACAGCAGCTTGGAGTAGCAGCTTACACAGCAGCTTATAGTAGCTTACACAGCAGGTTGTAGTAGCAGCTTACACAGCAGCTTGCAGTAGCAGCTTACACAGCAGCTTCCTTTCTTCTATAAATAGAAGAGTTTTCAGTTCATTATGTACATCAGTTTGAATTCGAATAATATATCAGTCTCTCTCTATACTTGTCTTTACATTACAGTATTTATTTCATAACACGTTATCAGCACGAGACTCTGCCATCTCGAGAAAATATTTTGAAAGTATCTGAGGTAAGAACTTTCTTTTCCTAAATAATGTCAAATCTTTCTAAACTTGAATTTGTAGCCCTGGATATATCGGGCAAAAGCTATATGTCTTGGGTGCTTGATGCTGAAATTCATCTTGATGCGATGGGTCTGGCAGACACCATCAGTGATAAAAATCAGGCATCAAACCAAGACCGTGCCAAAGCAATGATATTCCTACGCCATCACCTTGATGAAGGCCTGAAAATGGAATATCTTACTGTTAAAGATCCAGTCATACTGTGGAATAATTTGAAAGATAGATATGACCACCTGAAGATGGTCGTTCTTCCACAGGCACAATATGATTGGACTCTTCTAAGGCTACAAGATTTTAAATCTATCAGTGAGTATAATTCTGCTATGTTCAGAATTATTTCCCAATTAAAATTATGTGGTGATAATATTACTGATTATGATATGTTGGAGAAAACTTTCACCACTTTTCATGCCTCGAATATGCTCCTGCAGCAGCAATATCGAGAGATGGGATTTAAAAGGTATTCTGAACTTATCTCACATCTTCTTATAGCCGAGCAACATAATGGGCTATTAATGAAAAACCATGAAAGTCGACCTACTGGTTCTTGTCCATTCCCTGAAGTGAATGAGACGAACTTCCACCAAGCTAAACGTGGAAGAGGTCGTGGCCCCAGTCGTGGTCATGGCCGTGGTCGGGGAAGAAATCCCAATCATGGTAATAATAATGCACCAAAGAACCCTCCTCGCCACCAGCAGTGGAAAAGGAAGGAACAAAAGCATGAAGCGGTGCAAGCACCAAATGCAGAGAGTGCATGCTATAGATGTGGAGGAAAAGGGCACTGGTCACGTACCTGTCGTACGCCAAAGCACCTGGTTGAGCTTTATCAAGCCTCCTTGAAGAAGGTAGAGAAAAATGCTGAAGCAAATTTTATCTCTGAAGATAATTTTGACTTCATGCATTTAGATGTAGCTGATTACTTTGCACTCCCAGAAGGAGAAACAAGTCATGTAATCGGTAGTGAATCTGTAGAAATATAAATATTTTAATTTTTGTTGTTTGTAATAGATAGTATGGTTATGTAATTGTTGTACATAAATAAAAGTTATGTTTTGATAATGATGTTTACTATAATATATTTTATTTATGTCATTTTGAAGAATATGGATAATCCTCAAATTATGTTTGGATCAAAGACAAATCATGAAGATATTTGTGTTATTGATAGTGGAACAACTCATGCCATATTCAGGGATCAGAAATACTTTTCTTATTTGCATAAGGAAAAAGCAAATGTTTCAACAATTTCTGGTAATATAAGTTTGATTGAAGGCTCCGGAAGAGCCATTATCTTTTTGTCTAAGGGAACAAAACTTATTATAGACAATGCATTATTCTCCTCCAAGTCCCGAAGAAACTTGTTGAGTTTTATAGATATCCGCCGAAATGGGTATCATGTTGAGACAATAGATGAAATGAATATGGAATATCTTTGTATTACAAAGAATATTTCTGGCCAGAAATGCATTGTAGAAAAGTTACCAACTTTATCTTCTGGCTTATACTATTCAAAAATTAGTACAGTTGAAGCACACTCTATCGTAAACTAGAAGTTTACGGATTCAAATACTTTTGTGCTTTGGCATGGCCGTTTGGGCCATCCTGGATCAATAATGATGAGACGAATTACTGAAAATTCGAGTGGGCATCCATTAAAGAACCTGAAGATTCTTACAAATGACGAATTTTCTTGTGATGCTTGTTATCAAGGCAAAAATGATCACTAGACCATCACCAATGAAGGTTGGCATTGAATCCCCTGCTTTTTTAGAGCGTATACATGGGGATATATGTGGACCTATTCACCCACCAAGTGGGTTGTTTAGATATTTTATGGTCCTAATAGATGCATCTTCAAGATGGTCTCAGGTATGCCTACTATCATCTCGCAACCTGGCGTTTGCAAAGCTATTAGCCCAAATAATTCGATTAAGGGCACAATTCCCAGATTATCCTATAAAGGCTATTCGCCTCGATAATGCTGGAGAATTCTCATCTCAAGCTTTTGATGATTATTGTTTATCAGTTGGGATAAAAGTTGAACATCCTGTAGCTTATGTTCATACTCAAAATGGCCTTGCAGAGTCATTTATTAAACGCCTGCAATTGATAGCAAGACCACTACTTATGAAAACAAAATTGCCCACTACTGTTTGGGGCCATGCTATCTTGCATGCAGCATCACTTATCCGTCTCAGACCGACACATTATAATAAATATTCTCCGTCACAATTAGTTTTTGGTCATGAACCAAATATTGCCCATTTACGAATTTTCGGATGTGCTGTATATGTGCCAGTAGCACCACCACAGCGCAGTAAGATGGGACCACAGAGAAGGATAGGAATATATGTTGGGTTTGAATCACCCTCTATTATTCGCTATCTTGAACCATTGACAGGAGATTTATTTACTGCTCGATTTGCAGATTGTCGGTTTGATGAAATAAATTTCCCACAATTAGGGGGAGAGAAAAAGGAAATCAAAAGAGAAATTGTGTGGAAAGTTTCATCATTATCTCACTTTGATCCACGTACCCCTATATGTAATCAGGAGGTCCAGAAGATCATCCATTTACAGAATATAGCAAATCAAATGCCAGACGCATTTACTGATTTGAAAAGGATAACTAAGTCACATATCCCTGCAGAGAATGTGCCTATCCGAATTGATGTTCCAGTAGGACCATCTACTAGCATGAGAGCTAGTGAACCTAAAGCACGCCTGAAGCGTGGTAGGCCTTTGGGTTCTAAGGATCGAAATCCTCGAAAAAGAAAATCGGCAAATGATCAAAATGATACCATGAAGGGATCTCCTGAAGAGACCCAAGATCTAATTAGTTCTGAGATTCCTGAAGAAATCAATGAACCCGAAGCTCATGTAAGTGAAGAACTTTTAATAAGTTCGACCGGTGATGGGATTAATTTAAATCGTTCTGAAATAGTGGTGGATAATATCTTTGCATATAATGTTGCACTTAATATTATGCAAGATAGTGAGGATCTTGAACCTCGATCTGTCGAAGAATGTCGACAAAGATCTGATTGGCCAAAATGGCAAGAGGCAATTCAATCGGAATTGAAGTCACTTGCTAAAAGAGAGGTATTTGGACCAGTAGTCCAAACACCTGCTGGTATAAAACCAGTTGGTCATAAATGGGTTTTTATGCGAAAAAGGAATGATAAAAATGAAGTTGAAAGATACAAAGCTCGCCTTGTTGCACAAGGATTCTCACAACGACCTGGAGTCGATTTTGATGAAACATATTCACCTGTTATGGATGCCATAACATTTCGATATCTCATCAGTTTAGCACTGCATGAAAAGCTTGAAATACATCTAATGGATGTAGTTACAGCTTATTTGTACGGTTCACTTGATAATGAAATTTATATGAAAATCCCTGAAGGATTTAAAATGCCTGAAGCGAATTCAAAATCTCAGGAAATTTATTCAATTAGATTACAAAGATCTTTATACGGTTTAAAGCAATCCGGGCGCATGTGGTATAATCGCCTTAGTGAATATTTGCTGAAAGAAGGTTACATAAATGATGTTATTTGTCCATGTATTTTTATAAAGAAAATGGCATCAGAATTTGTTATACTTGCTGTTTATGTTGATGACATAAATCTTGTTGGAACTCCAGAAGAGCTCCAAAAGGCAATTGAATATCTTAAGAAAGAATTTGAGATGAAAGATCTTGGAAAGACAAAACTTTGTCTTGGTCTGCAAATTGAACATTTAGCAAACGGGATCTTTATCCATCAATCTGCCTATACAGAAAGAGTCTTAAAACGCTTTTACATGGACAAAGCGCATCCATTGAGTACACCAATGGTTGTTCGATCACTTGAAGTGAATAAGGATTTGTTCCGACCTCCGGAAGAGGACGAGGAACTCCTTGGTCCCGAAGTACCCTATCTCAGTGCAATTGGTGCACTAATGTATCTTGCTAATGCTACAAGGCCTGACATAGCATTTTCGGTTAATTTACTAGCAAGATATAGTTCTTCTCCTACTCTGAGACATTGGAACGGGATTAAGCATATATTGCACTATTTAAAGGGAACTCTTGATATGGGTTTATTTTATGCTAACAAAGATAGTGCAAATCTTGTTGGTTATGCAGATGCAGGTTATTTATCTGATCCCCATAAAGCTCGATCTCAAACCGGGTACATATTTACATATGGAGGTACTATCATATCATGGCGCTCCACAAAGCAATCTATTGTTGCTACTTCTTCAAATCACGCTGAAATAATAGCTATTCATGAAGCAAGTAGGGAATGCGTATGGTTGAGATCAATAATTCATTTTATTCGAGAAAAATGTGGTTTGGAATGTGAGAAAAGACCCACAATTTTATACGAAGACAATGCTGCATGCATAGCCCAATTGAAGGGAGGATTTATAAAAGGAGATAGAACGAAGCACATTTCACCAAAATTGTTCTACACGCACGACCTTCAGAAAAATGGTGACATTGATGTGCAACAAATCCGTTCAAGTGATAATCCAGCAGATTTATTCACTAAATCTTTGCCAACTTCAACTTTTGAGAAGATGGTATACAAGATTGGAATGCGGAGACTCAAATATTTGAAACAAGGTTTTCATCAGGGGGAGTAAAATACGCGATGCACTCTTTTTCCCTTACAAAGGTTTTTTCCCATGGGGTTTTCCTTATAAGGTTTTTAATGAGGCGCCTAGCAATGCGTATTACTAAATATGTGTACTCTTTTTCCTTCACTAGGATTTTTTTCCCACGTGGTTTTTCCTAGTAAGGTTTTAATGAGGCACATTATCTTTTAATGAACATCCAAGGGGGAGTGTTATAAATATATATATTATATTATGGATGTTCATTTAGTACTCCGTTGTAAATAAGCTTCCTGAAGAAGCTTATCCATATGGGACTCCGCCGTAAATATATTTATCTATTTAGTACTCTATTGGAAATAAGCCTCCTGAAGAAGCTTATCACTTCGGTACCCGGTTATGGATAAACATTACCCCTGGTAGAAGATTATCCATACCAGGTATAATAAGTTTATCCTTTCAGTATCCGATTATGGATAAACATTACCCCCGGTAGAAGATTATCCATAGCGGGTATAATGAGCTTATCCTTTCAGTACTCCGTTATGGATAAACATTACTCTTAGTATAAGATTATCCATATCGGATATAGTAGCAGCTTACACACCAGCTTGTAGTAGCTTACACAGCAGCTTGGAGTAGCAGCTTACACAGCAGCTTATAGTAGCTTACACAGCAGGTTGTAGTAGCAGCTTACACAGCAGCTTGCAGTAGCAGCTTACACAGCAGCTTCCTTTCTTCTATAAATAGAAGAGTTTTCAGTTCATTATGTACATCAGTTTGAATTCGAATAATATATCAGTCTCTCTCTATACTTGTCTTTACATTACAGTATTTATTTCATAACACTAAGTGAAATGTTAAGGACGATAGAATTTAGTTTTCACAAATACTTTTATTATTAAAGAAGATCAAATAATTATTAAAAAGACTATTTTATGAAAACAAAATAGTATGTAAAAATAGAAAAACAAAAGATAGTATAGCAAAAGCCCTTCCAATATGAAAGCGACTACTATATAAGCGCCATTTTCTTCAAACTTGGACTCTAGCCACCCTCTCACTCTCTTCCTATTCTAAAAGGTCACAAAAACAAACACAATGGTATCCGAAACAATGGAATCAATAATCCTCCAGCTCCACGATATCTCCGCCGTCAAATTCGGCGAATTCAAGCTGAAATCCGGCATCTCTTCCCCAATCTACATCGACCTCCGTTTAATCGTTTCTTACCCTTCCATTCTCCGTCAGATTTCCCAAACGCTCGTCGGTTCCCTCCCGTCTTCCACCAAATACGACGTCGTGTGCGGCGTGCCTTACACGGCTCTCCCTATTGCCACGTGTATCTCCACTGCTCATGACGTGCCTATGCTCATGCGCCGTAAGGAGGTTAAGGATTACGGTACTGCGAAGGCGATTGAAGGCGCTTTTAACCCAGGTCAAGCTTGTCTTATTGTTGAGGATTTGGTTACTAGTGGTGCTTCTGTTCTTGAGACTGCTGCTCCTCTCCGTGCCGCTGGGTTAACCGTTACCGATGCTGTCGTCATGATTGATAGGTTGGTACAATTTCTTTCTTTTACTCGTACAAAGAATTTTCCTGAAGTATTACTGCACTTTACCTTTTAAAGAAATGTTTTTTTTTCCTGAAGTACTATTGAAAGTAGCACCACTTTCAATTATCTAAAGTTAAGATGTACTCCCTCCGTTTCCATTTATATTCGATTTAGGTGATATAGTTTGATTCGGGGCACAAAAAGAAAAAAACAAAAAAGACTTTTAAAACTTGTAACCTTAAAACTTGAAAGGGTAAAAGCTTTGTGGAGCGATAACAATTATGTAGCTATAAAAGCTTATCATTAGAGATAAAATGGAATAGTGTTTAGTTTAAACTTAAATTTTTTTCAAATATAGAAATGTTCCTATGAAAGGAGTACTACTGTACTAGGCATGTATATTAAGAAAAAAGAGAACATTTGAATAGACATTTGTATGAATATAAATGTATGGTAAAATAGAAAGTTCAAAGTCAAATTGATTTTAGATATAAAAGATTTTTTTTAAAATTTTTTGGGACAGATTATAAAGGATATAGTGTCACATTAAAATGAAACGGTTGCAACAGGTTTTTGCAAGAAGTTGTCACATTTTTCCGAAAGCGTTTTGACCTCCAACGGTTAATTTTGGGTGAAAGGAGCTCCAATGGTGGTTTTATTTTTGGCATTGAACAATCATTTTTACTGTCAATGTGAATAATCAAGTTAATAAACGATCAAGCAGAACTTTTCAAGTTGAAAAAGGATAGTGTCATTTTTTTTAGGGCGAAGAGAGTTGATACTTTTAGAATATGTAAAGATTGGAACTTAGTTGAAAATTTTCGTATCAAAATATGAAATACTATAAAACTTTATCAAAAAAAATCTGAAATACTATAATGTAATACTGGTAATTTAGATTAGTTAGTTGATCTGTTGTTGGAAATAAATTATTGTCATTTTAGGAGAGGTGTTGGATTGACTAAAATTCAAGCAAAAAGAATGGGATAGTAAGTGTAGCTATGTAGTGCTTTTAAAACTAGCAGAATGTTTGTAGATGTTGGAGTTCAGAGCTAAGCATATGATCAGCACAAGTGGAGAAAAATGATGACATATAATTGTAGTAATCTACTGGTTGTACTTTCTTTTTTTGTAAAGAATGAGAAGATTGTTTGGTACCTTATTTTTTTACATTTGGTGTTAGTGAGCCTTTGGAAAATTCCAATTAGCATGGATTTGTGATTTATTGGCAAATATTGAGCTATTATCTTTTTCCTGAGGTGAGTTGTTTGGTGATTGTTTCTGGGCAGAGAGCAAGGAGGAAGGGAAAATTTGGCTGAGAATGGAATCACATTGCATTCAATGGTGAAACTGACTGAGATGGTGAAGATACTAAAGGAAAAGGGTAGAGTTTCAGAGGAAACAGAAAAAATGGTGAAGAAATTCTTAGAGGAGAACCGCAAGGTTGCGGTTCCAATGCCAGTGAAAGAAACTAAGGTCAGTCTCAGATTACCATATCAGGAGAGGGCAAAGATTGCAAAAAATCCTACAGGGAAGAAGTTGTTTGAAATTATGGTGCACAAGGAGACTAACTTGTGCCTTTCTGCTGATGTGGCCACAGCTGCGGAATTGCTAGATATTGCTGACAAGGTGATCAAAAGTATCTTTTTACTTCTTTTTGTAAATATTCTTGAATAAGGTATTGTTTCCTCGGGAATGATGTAAGCAGCCTTAAGCAATTGTGCAGGCATAAAAAGTTCTGCAAACAAGGAACGAGGATAGTTAGATATGAAAATTACCAGTCCTCTGCTGTTCTTTCTTGTTAAATTTGAATATTTGTGGAGACTTTATTACCTTGTCTTTGGGTGTCGAATGAATGGAGAAAATGAGACTTTTGAGGTTTACAAAGGTATCATAGTGTAACGACTAGCAGCTGCATTTAGCATATGAATTGTCCTAAATCTCCTTTGTTTTGGTGTAATAGAAGGAAAGCAAGCGGCATTTCCTACTTTCCTATTTAATCTTTGCCCAATTGTTTATGTTTGTGTGTTTAATGTGTAATATTCTGACAAGTTTATTCCAAATCTTCCTGTGCAGGTTGGACCTGAAATCTGCATGTTAAAAACACATGTTGATATATTGCCTGATTTCACTCCTGACTTCGGTTCTAAGCTTAGATCGGTAAGTTACTCTTGACATGTTTGGTGGATGATGATGTCGTTATTGCTCCAGTTTTTCTCTGGTGCTAAAACTTTAGACCATGTTTAACATATTTTTGGATTCCTTTATTCCTTCATTATGTGATGAGCTATTGAATAAGCTCTATGAGCTAGCTGGCGGCAGGATTGCAACTCTAGTCTAAAGAGTTCACACTGCATCTACTTATTTAAAAAAAAAGTCCAATCACTGCATCCAAGGAGTTGCCTTATGTTTATGTATTTATCTGGAAAATGACTTTGTTTCCTGGGCTGATAGCTGGACCAGAGTATTTAATGTTTGGTCATAATAACAGGATACTATGTGATAGAAATGCTTTTTGGCTTAAATAATGCATGGCAATGTTAGGTTGACATGGACACTATTTGCAAGTTGAATGGAGAAAATGATATTGAACAGGGTTAAAAATAATTCTTGTTTTTGCGATAAAATAGATATTTAAGTTTATGTTCTGTGCTTACTCTTGTTTCTTTTCTTCTGTAGATTGCAGACAAACATAACTTTTTAATATTTGAAGATCGTAAGTTTGCTGACATTGGAAATACAGTGACGATGCAATATGAAGGGTGAGGGATGTCAGATTACTATTTCTTTCTCATATTCTTTTTTTGCTAAAGTTAATCTCCCCTAAGTTGTCTTGCTTGGCTGCAGAGGTATCTTTCGCATTTTAGATTGGGCTGATATAACTAATGCACACATTATTTCTGGTCCTGGAATTGTGGATGGTCTGAAACTGAAGGTTTGTCTGGTGTTACTGATACCTAAGCTACTGAGCTACGGAATATTCTATTTAGATCTGATTCCGCTATTTTGTACTTAGGGCTTGTCACGTGGTAGGGGACTGTTGCTTCTTGCTGAAATGAGTTCTTCGGGTAACCTAGCCACGGGAGCTTACACGGCAGCAGCAGTAAAAATTGCTGAGGATCACTCAGATTTTGTCATTGGATTCATCTCTGTGAATCCTGCTTCTTGGCCTAATGGACCAGGAAACCCATCCCTCATCCATGCTACGCCTGGTGTTCAGTTGGTCAAAGGTGGAGACGCTCTAGGCCAACAATATAACACTCCATCTGCAGTAAGTCCCGGTTGCTACCATAAAATGTTCATGTTCTGGTCCTGTCTTAGTTTTCGTTTCTTAAAAGATGAGCTATACTACTTGCTACTCCTTTATTGCCTACATTTAAGTTGCTGGTTCATTAAGGAATGATTCTGTAAGTTGGTCGGAAAAGTTTGTCCATTCCTTTTATTTTTCCCTCTCATTTTCAGAAGATTGACCATCTCTTTTCTTGATAAATGATATTTTTAGCAGCTGCTTCTTTTTAACTCCTCTTCATCCTGGGAAGCCAAAAGAGCTCCCTAACTTTTCGCTTCTTTATCTTTGATGCAACTTCTCGAACTCTTGTTAGTTACAGAACCAGTCAACCACCTCACTTTCTTCTATTTGTAGTATGATCCCCTTGACTGCGAGCTCCATTGTTAAATGACATTTCATTTGGCATCATGTCCCTGTGGCATTTATAGTTCAACACATATTTTATTGACACCATGAACCAAACTTTTTTTTGTTAGTAACTGCATATAATAGAGAAAGCAAGTAAACAATTCCTACAATGTTAAGAAACTAGGGAAGGGCCAATTAAGTAAATGGTTGAGACTTGAGATCTCCAAATCCATAAGAGACTTGAGAGGAGGCAACAGTTCCCGTTATTGGTAGCTAGGATATACGCCTTCCAGTAATAGATAGGAACCCATCAAGGCGAACTGATGAGCCTTGGTCAATTGTTGAAATTTCTCAACATTCTTTAGGTGTTTGAAAACCCTTCCTTTTGTATACCTTAGCTTCAATCATAACTATCAGAACGACTGTGCATGCATGGGACAAGCCTTCACTTGTACTCTTGGTATCTGAGGCAGTTATCAGTCATCCTTAATCTTAAGGGGGAAGAAATTGATGACCTATTCTTAGTAAGTTCTTAGAGGGCTCTCCTGGAGTATTATGATTTGACTCTGCCTGGCACTATTCTCTAAACTCTAATGCACCTAAATAAACAAAATACTCAGTTGTATTGTGCATATTTATGTTAGCATATGTATGGATGGATAACTCTATCATTGTTTTACATGGAATTAATTGCATGCATGATTCATGTGTTTGTGAAACATGTAATAAGTAATACTCCGTGTCTCATTTTATGTGGCACGCTCATTTTTAGCCTATACCAAAAAGAATGACACATTCTATATTTGAAAATAATTTAATTCTAAATTTCCCATTTTACACTTAATGAGATGATTTCTAGTCAAACGAATGTCTATGGCTTGTTTTGGACCACAAGTTTCAAAAGTTTTTCTTTCTTTCTTAAACTCTATAAACTCTATGCCCATTCAAACACTGTTGCATAAATTGGATGGAGGCAGTAACAAACTATGAGAGAGACTCCCACTGAAGGAGAGTATAGATAAACCTATTGAGCGTCTATACATTTTGACCCTTGCTTGGTAACAAGCATGGCCTCAACTACATTTGAGAGCCTATTGCAGTTGTACCTCTATTCAACACTTTGCAATAGTTAATGCTTAAATTAACTCATTTATCTCTGGTGTACTAAGAAAATTTGAACCCTTATTGTACTCTGGAATTTGTCTGCCCTCATATCCTTATCATGAATGTACAATATTTTTGGAATTGTAAAAGACTCTTCATTCACAACATTAACTAGAAAAGATTTTCTTTTAAAATAATGAGCTAGAGGAGCAATTTTTATCCCAAGATGGCTTTGCACAAAGATTGCACCTTGATGATTTAGTGATTGAAAGTACATGTAATGATGTAGAAAGAAATTATAACCCACCGAAGAGTGTGGTGTTAATGGTAAAGGAACTTTCACTTTGGTAACCTTTCTGATTCAAGACCTGGGAATGAGTCCTCTTATATGGGGAACACTAAAACCCCTCATATAGTGGTTTGTGTGTTCCGGACACCAGATGTTTGAAGCTAGAAAGGAAGGGATTGTTAGTTCCTACAAAGCATAGCTTAATGACACTTCTGTGTTTTATACTTCACCCTTGCATGTGAATTGTCAGTTGCAGAAAGTGTGGGCTTTAACAAGACCCCAAGGAACCACACTTTTGTGTTGACTATATGAGTACCATAAAGTCGTTGAGATGGAACATTTTCATATTGTTGTGCTATTGCCCAAGGCGTTTTGGTCTGTTGTTCCGCAGCATTTGCATGATGAAAAAACTTCTATTTTTGTTTTATTTTTATGTGGGGGCTGCGAGGTGGGGATTGTTTCGTCCTACTCCTAGCTATCTTTTAATTGGTTTTATTAGAATTCTTCTAGTTTTAACATGACATAAAATTATTTTAGGAGCTCTCACTGTGAGAATTTATGGTTTCAGGTAATTGCTGATAGGGGCAGTGATATCATTATAGTTGGCCGTGGAATTATTAAGGCCACCAACCCCATAGAGGCAGCTCGTGAATACCGGCTTCAAGGGTGGGATGCGTATTTAGTGAACTGCAAGTAAGAGTCATTTGTTGGGGCTTGTTTCATTGCGAGCTAAAAGTGTCTTTTAGTATTTTTTTTTTTCTTTTCATTCAGTTTACCTTTTCTCCCCCTCCAATTTTATCTCCTCTTTATGTATGCCCTTTTACTTCCGCCAAGTTGGGGGACAAGTTTAGTGTTATCACCTAGTAATGGAAGTATGTCAGAACTATATGTGCTCCAAAAGACTAATGCTCAACAGCTTTGTTTGCTGTTGTTACTCTCTGTGCTGGTGCTCCAAAAGAATAATGCCTGACTGCTTTTTGCCAACTCGGAGGATTTGCATAACTTGATGCCAGATACTTGAAGTACGTTAGCAAATTACCTTCTTTTTTTGGTTTGGATTATTGGAAATGGATTTGGGGGGAATATCTTATGTGTCGTATGAACCATCAATTATTGTTCTCGAACTCTTACAGCTCAGTAGATGCCCATGTCTTCGCCCAAGTGTAGGCATTTTAGTCCGTGCACTAGTTTTTGCTAAATTTACATCAACTACTATATGGACACAGTTTTTCAGGATGAAACAAAAGATGGAACGATTAAATAGACGCATTATTTCTTTCTAGTTATTTCCATTAGCTAAAGTCGAGGAGGTACGCTCTTCTTTAAAGCAAAGTGTTTTTTACGTATTAGTTGAGTTTCTTTGTTGGTTCAGTTGTTGGCTTGTATTCTTTTATGTTTCCTTTGTTCTTTCTCATTTTCTGCAAATGCAATACATCTATGAGATACAACTTGTTGATCTGCTTATGTTATTGGAAAGCTCGTCTCAACTTATAATCATGGCAGAGCGAGCCTGCTTTGGCCAAACCCAATCACTTTTACTTGGACAGGACACTATTTGTATTAGAAAATATATTAAATATGAATGGTGAAATACCTAGATAGTGCCTTAAACTTGGCACGTTTTGTAAGATAACCTTATAAAACTTTAGAAGTGACCAGTTACACTTGACAAATATGTTTCTTTTATATCAAAGGTGCCTTTGAGTGCGTGAGAGTGTTTTTTCATTTAACCTGTTTCTCATTTTATATCTGAAAAAATCCCTAAAACTTTCAGCCAATCTCCTTCCCATCTTGGACGAGTATCTAGCCGGAAAAAATGGCCACTCCGGCTCAAACTGATAGAGAAAAAAAAGCCGTGGGCAGTCCCCCACTTTCTGCAAGTCAGAGGCAATACAATAACATCCTTCGCTGCTTCAATCTGAGAGAGGATATCCCCAATGACCTCAACATGAAGGTATTCCAGACCAATGACACAAGTAAATAAAAATACTAGATTTTGAACCCAAAATTGATTTTCTCAGCGAAAACTCAAAATCAAACTAAATAGAAGCACAAGAAATTGCAACCTCTCAAGCCTTGTGCAATTTGTAGCAGAAATCAGCACCAACCCAAGAACTACAGCATTTTCTGATCGTAAAGCATAAAAATACTTGTCGTTTATATACCCAATGGAGAAAAGTTCTTATTTTGGCGATGAGCTTGCATCGGAAAAGTTGCTCCGTCTATAAATAATTTTTTTAATGCAAAGGTTCAAATTCAGACAAAGAATTGCTTAAGAACAGAACTAAAAGAAACGGAGATATGAAGCTGGCGTTTGGCCATAGATCTCAAATTTATTTTGAAAAATCTGATTTGTGTGAAGTTTGGTTTGAAGATAAAAATGTGTTTGGACATACGTTTTCAAAACATATTTTCCAACTTTATTTTGAAAAAACATGTATATAATTCCCAAGTTTTGGGATTTTGGCCCAAATTCAGCTCAATAGTTGATTTTGGAATTTGAAATTTTTGATTTGGGATTTGGCCATAATATGAGCAAAATTTATGGCCAAACATGAGTTTTGAAAATAAATCTCAAATTTATTTTGGCAAAACTTATGACCAAACAGGGCTGAAGAAGTGGGGGCGGATGAAGGGTGTGTGGGGTCCATTCTCAACTACCAAAAGTCAAAAGTTGCCCAAATGGACTTAGACTTGAATTTGGCTGCCAAATTGTTTGGCGGAAGGAAGAAAAATTTGCAATTGATTGGTTAGAGAGGCAAGTCATTTCTCCTATAAAAGGAGAGCTTTGGCTTCTTCATTTGACACACCATCAAAGAGAAAAAAGAGAAAGCAAAGTATTCCATAAACTATAAGAAAATAGTTTGTGAAGAAAAATAGAGTGTGAGAGATATTGTAATGAGGTGAAAAAAAAAACAAAAGAGTGTTTACTTATTTTGAGGGTGTAGTGGTCTTAGGAGTATTTTTACTCGTTACTACATAGTGTAAAATTCCTCGCTATAGTAATATCAGTTGCTCCTCTTGGCCGTGGTTTTCCCCTTTTTCAGAAGGGTTTTCCACGTAAAATCTTGGTGTCATTTTTGCTGCATTTTTATTCTTGCTGATTTAACCATAACTTAGTGTTTCACGTTTATCACTAATACCGTGAATACTATTTTTACGGGGTTTATTCCCAACAGGGTGTATATGGTCCAGGGGTGGAGAAAAGGCATTGGTCTGGGCGGGTTTGTATTTTGTTATTGTATTTATTCTTTTTAGTTATATTTGTCAAATTTTTCCGGCAAAATACTTTATATCACCCTTAAACTTGGCTCAGATTATTAGTATCCTTCCGAACTATGTCCGATCTTAATTATCCCCCTCAACTTGGCATTTTGAGAGCCATTACCCCCCTAGAGGCGGATGTGGCAAAAAGTATGGGTGCACTCACCCGCCACGTGGATTTTTCTGTCTATGTGATATTTTTTTTTAAAAATAAAATATTTTGTTACCTTTTTAAGAATATTACTTTTTAGATATATCTTTTCGAATACAATTTATAATAAAACTTGGATAACATTATTCAGGCTCAATATTTTTATTTGGCCAATAATAATAAAGTTTTAGCTAATTTTTTTGAATTTCACCTGAAAATAAAGATTTAAATAATTAAAATAAATAGTCAAGGCATCTAAAAAGTTATAAAAAATACATAGTTGAAATAAATAGTCATTGTATTAAAAGAAAAAATAAAAAGAGTGTACAATTGCAAGAAATTACAAGTGCAATTGTACGCTCTTTTTATTTCTTCTTTTGATGCAATGACTATTTATTTCAACTGTGTATTTTTATTATTTTTTTTTAGGTAAAATCGTAAAAAAATAAAAAATTAGAGCACCGTAATTTAGAGCTATATAAAAAATTATAGCCAAAATATTTAACAAATTATGTATTTTTTTATAACTTTTTAGATGCCTTGACTATTTATTTTAATTATATAAAATCTTTATATTCAGGTCAAATTCAAAAAAAGAGATTAACTAAAATTTTATTATTTTTGGCCAAATAAAAATATTTATCCTAAATAATATAGTTCTATCCATGTTTTATTATAGATTGTATTCGAAAAAATTTATCTAAAAATTAATATTATTAATAAGGTAAAAAATATTTTATTTTAAAAAAAATATCACATAGACAAAAAATCCATGTGGCAGATGAGTGCACCAATGCTTTTTACCACATCAGCGTCTAGGGGGTAATGACTCTCAAAAGGCCAAGTTGATGGGGTAATTAAGATCAGGCATAGTTGTCACGACCCGGATTTATCCCACCATCGGGCATCGTGATGGCGCCTACTAACGGAGCTAGGCCAGCCAAACATTATACATTCTCTATCAACATCACCAATAAAATATACTTTCAATAATTAATAAATGCGGAAGACTTTTAAGTTTAGTAAGATAATATAAACCTAGTGTCACTAGCTCACGGACTACTATAGAATACTACAACCAATCTGGATGAATAAAAATACATAAGTCTGTTTCGAAACAATGAAAACAAACTGAAATAAAGGAAAGGGACTTCGACCTGCGAACGCCACCTAGGCTATCTCGAAGAGTCCCCGGGCTGATGATAACTCCTGGAATAAATATCCTACTGCTGCTGTCCGAAATCTGCTCCTGGATCTGTGCACAAAAAAATGCACAAAGTATAGTATCAGCAAAACCGACCCCATGTGCTGGTAAGTGCCTGGCCTAACCCCGGAGAAGTAGTGACGAGGCTAGACAGGACTACCTAATCAACTTGTACAGTTCTATATACATATATACACCAAAACAACAGAAATACTGAAGCTAAACAAATAAGAGGGAGGGAACATGCTGTGGGG
>MU779881.1:72910-86422 GCA_026770625.1 Nicotiana glauca | reverse complement strand
GAAGAAAACCCACGCGGACCGCATCCATTTCCACGCGGTCCGCAATGATGATTGATCAGAGGCTAAGATATTCAAGGAAAAGTCCTACGCGACCGCACAACAAATCAGTACGGTCCGCGTGGGTAAAAGTTCAGAGAGTCAAAAGGGGACAAAATTCTATTGTGCAGCCGCGCACCATTTCCACGCGGTCCGCATGACTCAACCTGTGCGGCCGCGCACCATTTCCACGCGGTCCGCTTGACTAAACCTATGCGGCCGAGTGGCATTTCTATGCGGTCCGCATCCTCAAGTCCAGAAGCACAGACCTGAAGACCAGTTGCCCTACGCGGCCGCATGTCATTTCTATGCGGTCCGCGTCAGACCCTCAGGGGTATTTTTGTCCGGTTTTTTATGTGTAGTATAAATAGACCATTTTACCTTTTTAGTTTAGTTTTGAATCTATCTGAGCAGCTGAGCACGAGACACTTCATATTAGCCTACTTTAGGCAATTTTCTCTTGTAATTAACGTGGATTCAAGTAGATTAAGCTTGTAGTTAATGATTATGTTAATTTCTTCTAGTATTTCTTCATTTTCTGCTTCTTCCATGTCTAGCTAAACCCATTAGCTAGGGTTGTGGCTCAACCCTAGTGTAGGTAATTAATGGGTGTTTTTGCTAAATGCTTGGATGATGTTGGGTGTTTGGTATTTGGGTTGATTGCATGTTTTCACTTGGATTTGGTGGTTGCAAGCACTAAGTCTAGCTTAGTGGGTCTTGACTCTTCTTGAGAAAGAGAGTCTATGACCTCACAATTAACCCAACAAGGATTTGGGATGGACCCATGAGAGTGGTAGCCCCAAGTAACGGGTTAAACCTCGAGAGAGTAATTACCTTACTAGAACCTTAAAGTTGCTTGGGCAAATTAGCCTACCCAATTGGTCGAGAGAGAGTCAATTGGGCAAAATCACTCTCTCTACCGAGAGGTGTGAGAGTGAGTGCTAAAGTGCAACGGTTATCCATATTCCCCTCAATTATCATCCTTGCATTAGAATTCTATACTCGTTAATTAGTCACCTAGGCGAGTGCTACGACCCTAGTGACTTTCTCTTATCGTATACAACTAGAATCATTACTTAGCATAATTTAGTTTACAATTGTAGTTGATAAACAAAAGAAAAAACCAAAAATGATAGAAGCAAAATTAGTAGCCAAAGCATTTTTCTAGACTTCACAAATACTCGACTCCCATAACTAGCTCCCTGAGGAAATTGACCCCGACACCACTATCGGGTAAAAGTAGTTAGCGCCCACTCAATCCCAAGGGTTGAGTCTGCCTCGATCACATCCCGGGTCCAGAGTGGCTTCAACATGGCAAGCGAAACAACAAAGGAAGAGACTATCTTGCAGTGAACATAGTCGGGACCATACAAGACACCAGATTCCATGCCATCCAAGATGAAATGAGGTATAATGCTCTCCCTGGGAGACCATGGATACACAACATGAGGGCAGTGTCTTCAACTCTTCACAAAACGATGAAATTCCCGACGGAGGAAGGAGTAAAAACAGTCTATGGAGAGCAACATGTTGCAAATGAGATGTTTTCGATCAAGGAAGTGGTATCGATACCAGAGCCCTTGACCTCGGAGAAATCGAGCACCAACGGTAAGTAGGTGGCTAAATAGCAATCACATCCCCCAACCTCGACGGAGTCGGAACAACAGGTAATCGAAGGCAAAGAAGAGTACTTTCTTACTCCTCGAACCTTCGTCGTTCCCGAAGAGTCCGATGCAACCAAGTCATATGTCGAGTAACTGGAGCAGGTCATACTTATCGAATACTTTCCCAGGTATACCTGGGAACGGGATTGACCCCCGAACACAGGAAAAAACTTATTCAATTTCTTATTGATAATATGGTTGCTTTGCTTGGTCCCACTTAGATATGACAGGGATTCCACCGGAAATCACCACGCATCGGCTAAGCATCGATCCCAGTTTCAAACTGGTGAAGCAAAAGAGGATACCTCAGTCCGAGGTAAAACATGCCTTCATAAAAGATGAGGTAACCAAACTTCTTAAAATAGGATCCATTCGGGAGGTAAAGTACCCCGAGTGGTTAGCCAACGTAGTTGTGGTTCTTAAAAAAGGAAACAAGCTTAGAATGTGTGCAGACTATAAGGACTTGAACAAATCATGTCCGAAAGATTCTTTCCCATAGCCAAACATCGATCAAATGATTGATGCCACGACGGCCTCGATATTTTAACTTTTCTCAAAGTCTACTCCGGGTATAATTAAATTCAGATAAACCCAGAGGACCAGGAAAAGACTTCATTTATTACTAAATTTGGAACTTAATGTTACAACGTAATTCCCTACGGGCTTAAAAATGCATGAGCGACATACCAACTCCTAGTTAACAAAATATTCGAAGAACAAATAAGTAAAACAATGTAAGTCGATATTGATGATATGTTGGTTAAGTCCCTGCGCGGAGAGAACCATTTAGTTCATTTGCAGGAAACATATGCAATTTTGAGGAAATACAACATGAAGCTTAACCCGGAGAAATGTGCCTTCGGAGTTGGGTCGGGTAAGTTCTTCGGCTTTATAGTTTCTAATCGGGGTATTAAAATCTACCCCGATAAGATCAAGGCTATCGAGGATATCACGGTCGTGGATAGTGTGTAGGTCGTGCAAAGGCTAACAAGACAAATAACTACTTTGGGTCGATTCATTTCAAGGTCGTCAGATCGAAGTCACCATTTCTTTTCCTTGCTAAAAAAGAAAAAGGACTTTACATGGACCCCGGAATGCTAACGAGCCCTGGAGGAATTAAAGCGATACTTGTCGAGCCCACATTTGCTTCATACCCCGAAGGTAGACGAAAATTTTTACCTATATTTGGCCGTGTCAGAGATAGCGGTAAGTGAGTTACTAGTTTGAGAAGAGAAAGGTACGCAATTTCCCGTTTATTACATGAGCCGAACTTTAGGAGATGCAAAAACAAGGTACCCCCACTTAGAAAAATTAGCACTTGCATTAATAAGCGCATCTCGAAGCTAAAACCATACTTCCAATGTCATCTTGTATGTGTATTAACCACTTACCCTCTTTGAAATATTTTTCATAAGACCGAGCTATCGGGCCAATTGGCTAAATGGGATGTTGAACTTAGCCAGTACATATCAACTCCGAACAGCCATCAAGTCTTAGATTTTAGCTAACTTCGTGGCCAATTTTACGCCAGCCCTCATACCCGAAGTGGAGAAAGAACTTCTGCTAAGTTTGGGTACAACGTTGGGGGTATGGACCCTTTTCACAGATGGTGCCTCGAATGTGAAGGGGTCTAGGCTTGGCATTGTCTTGAAGCCACCCACGGGTGATACCATTAGACAATCTATTAAAACTTCTAGACTAACTAACAACGAGGTTGAGTATGAGGACATGATTGCAAGTCTCGAGCTAGCTAAAAGCTTGGGAGCAGAGGTCATCGAGGCCAAGTGTGATTCTCTATTGGTGGTAAACCAAGTAAATAAAAGTTTCGAGGTTCGAGAGGATAGAATGCAGCAGTACTTGGATAAGCTATAGGTAACTTTGCAGCGCTTTAAGGAGTGGGCTCTGAATCATGTGCCTCGAGAACAAAATAGCGAGGCCGATGCATTTGCTAATTTAGGATCCTCGGTCGAATAAGATGACATCGTCCTAGGGACTGTCGTCCAATTATCGAAGTCTATGGTTGAAGAGGGTCTTGCCTAGATAAATTCAATAAGTTTAACGTGGGACTGGAGGAATAAGTATATCAACTACCTGAAGAATGGAAAACTCCCATCGGATCATAAGGATTCGAGGGCCTTACGAACCAAAGCTCCTAGGTTTGCATTAGATAAAGATGGAACATTGTATAGAAGACCGTTTTATGGGCCGTTGGTGATATGTTTGGGGCCAGGGGATACCGATTATGTCCTTCGAGAAATCCACGAAGGCACTTGTGGGTATCACTCCTGCGCTAAGTCTTTGGTTCACAAAATCATCAGAGCAGGTTACTACTGGGATTGCATGAAAAAAGATATTAAAGATTGTCAAAAAATGTGATAAGTGCCAACGATTTGCACCGACGATCTATCAGCCCAGAGAACAACTCCATTTGGTCTTATCCCCATGGCCTTTCATGAAATGGGGAATAGATATAGTCGGCCCTCTGCAAATGGACCCAAGTAAAGCTAAGTCTGATTATTTTTCTAAGTGGGTCGAAGCACAGGCCTTCGAGGAGGTCTGAGAAAAAGAAGTTATTGACTTCATCTGGGATCACATCATATGCCGATTTGGGATACCTGCCGAGATTGTGTATGACAATGGAAAGCAATTCATCGGCAGCAAGGTGATGGAGTTCCTCAAAGCACATAAAATAAAGAGAATATTTGTCACGACCCTAGTTCACCAACCGTGAACATGTCATGACGGCACCTGGTCCCCACGACCAGATAAGCCTAATATTGCGGAAATATAATAATTACAGAAAAGTAGAGAAAAATCAAATTTAATATCTAAAGGAAACTGTACTGAATGCCGCTCGGCATGTACAACTCAATATCACAAATCTAAAACAATTCCTAAAACCCGGAAACTCACGAGCAACACAGGCTACAGAAGTATATAGTATGGCTCCAAAACTCCAGAATATCTAACAACTGAAAGAGAGAAAACTAAGTACTAAAGATAGAGTAAGAGGGAGACTCGTCGGTCTGCGGACGCAGCAGATCTACCTCGAAGTCTCTGTAGTCCTCCTGCCTCACTGATAGTGCGCCTGAGTAGAGGTACCTAGATGATCTGCACATGGAAAACATGCGCAGGAAGGGCATGAGTACACCACAGTAGTACTCAGTAAGTGCCAAGCCTAACCTCGGTTGGGTAGTGACGAGGAAGGTCAGGGCCCTACTGAGGCAAAATATAACAATAACAATAATTAACAGTATAAAAATCTCACATAAATAATAAATACAGCAGTGTAATAAGGCAGGTCAACGAGGCAATAACAACTACAAAGATAGAGTAAAACACAGAGTAAACACAGCTCAATGTCAAGATACCAATGAGGGTCTCCCAGGACACCGTCCTGTAGCCCTTTCCTCAACTGTCCAGTGGATCTCCCGGGATACCGTCCCGTAGTCCAACTCACGTACCAATACCAAAGGATCTCCTTGGATACCGTCTCATAGTCCAATCATCAATGTGCAGGGGGATCTCCCGGGATACCGTCCCGTAGTGCCAAAGTAAAAGTGCAGGGGGATCTCCCGAAAATCGAACCCGTAGTCCCAAAGTAAACAAACAAGGGGGGAGCTACCGGAATCCCACATCCGTAGTCCCAATGTAAATGCGCAATCACAGCCAGAAACAAACCAAGGAATAAGGTACGAAAGACAAACACATATAGAACTAGCCTAGCATGCTTCACGTAGTGCAGTCAACACAACTTAACTAATTAGACAGTCAAATCAGCTAAGCATGCTTTTTCATAATTTAGCATAAGTCATAACTTCAAATAGAGTAAAGCAAATAAGAATAAGAACTAAATTTTCATAGCTTAAGTAAAAAACCGGGATTTCATCAATCGGCTCAAGTACGCGCTCGTCACCTCACGCACAAGGCACTCAAATATCAAGTAAAATCCTAAGGGGAAAGGTCCCCCACACAAGGTTAGACAAGCCACTTACCTCGAACTGGCTCAATATCAATAGGAAACACGCCTTTGCCACGAGTATCCGACTCTAAATGGCCCAAATCTATTCAATTCAATTACACATCGTAAATAATATTGCAAACAACTGATTCCACTATTAAATTTAAAGCTAGGGCGTGAAAATAGGTAAAATGACCAAAATGCCCCTCCAGCCAACGTCTCGGAATCGAATAATTTTCACGTTTTCAGAACCCTCTTACTCTCACGAGTCTAACCATATAAAAATCTCCCAAATCGGAGGTCAAATGGCCACTCAAAACTCAATAGTTTAGCCAATGAAGTTTTACCCCAAATTACCAAATTTTGATCCTAAATTCGAATTCCAATGATGTATTTAACTATATAATGATGTAATATAATGAAAAGGGATCAAAGAAACGCTACCCAATAATTTTCTCTTTAAAACCCACTCAAAATCGCCTTCTCCCGAGCTCTCAATCGATTTTTCAAACTTATGAAATTAAACCCTCATAAATTGTTATTTCTGAACAGTGAATACCGCTTCTGCGGTCCCGCCTATGCGAAACACTGGCCGCTTCTGCGGCCTCCTTTAAAAATCCCAGCTTCCGCTTCTGCGGTACCCATCTCGCAGAAGCGGATCTCGCAGAAGCGGATCTCGCAGAAGCGGATCCGCTTCTGTGAAAATCCTATCGCTTCTATGGTTTCCTGGAAGGTGACCCCAAAGTCGCTTCTGCGACGTCCAAGGCCGCTCCTGCGGCTCCGCTTCTACGGTTCCCAAACCGCAGAAGTGAAAATACCAGAAAGAAAAATACCAGCTGCTGCAACACTTAGAAATTTTCTCCGTTAACCACCCGAAATCATCCCGAGGCCCCCGGGACCTCAACCAAAAACACCAATACCACCTAATACCTTATTCAAACTTGTACCAACCTTGAAAATACCTAAAACAACACCGGAAACCCAAATAATCAAAGATTCAAGCCTAAGAACTTCAAATTTCTTCCAAATACGCTTTCGACCAAAAACCTAACCAAAACACGTCCGAATGACCTGAAATTTTGTGCGCACATCCCAAATGACATGACGGAGCTACTGCAACTTCCGGAATTCCATTCCGACCTTCGGATCAAAAACTCACTATCGGACCGAAAACTTCAAAAATACAAACTTCGGCATTTTGAGCCTAAATGAGCTACGGACCTCCAAAATACATTCCGAACACGCTCCCAACCCCGAATTCACCTAACGGAGCTAACGGAACCATCGGATTTCCATTCCAAGGTCGTCTTCACATTGTTCCGATTACGGACCATTTTTTTCAATTCTTAAGCTCTCATTTAGGGATTAAGTGTCCCAAAACACTCCGAATCCTAACACCGAACGTCCCGGCAAACCAAAATAGAAGAAATGAACTTAGGGGAAGCAGTTAATGGGGGAACAGGGCGTAAATTCCAAAAATGACCGGCCGGTTCATTACATCCTCCTACACTTAAACATTCGTTCATTCTCGAACGAGCATAGAGAACATACCTGAAGTAGTAAAAAGTTGAGGGTACTGACTGCGCATATCCTGATCGGTCTCCCAAGTCGCCTCCTCGGCCGGCTGACCCCGCCACTGAACCTTCACTGAAGCTATATTCTTTGACCTCAACTTTCTGATCTGTCTTTCCAAAATAGCCACTGGCTCCTCAACATAGGATAGATCCTTGTCTAACTGGACTGAACTGAAACCCAACACGTGCGAAAGATCCCCGTAATACCTCTGGAGCACCGAAACATGAAATACCGGATGAACTCCAACTAGGCTGGGAGGTAAGGCAAGCTCATAACCAACCTCCCCAACTCGCCTCAAGATCTCAAAAGGGCCAATAAACCTCGGACTCAGCTTTCCTTTCTTCCCAAACCTCATGACGCATTTCATAGGCGAGACCCGAAGCAGAACCCGCTCACCAACCATATATGAAACATCACAAACCTTCTTGTCCGCATAACTCTTCTGTCTGGACTGTGCTGCACGGAGTCTATCCTGAATTACCTTAACCTTCTCCATTACATCCTGGACCATCTCTGTGCCCAATAGCCTGGCCTCACCCGGCTCAGACCGACCTACCGGAGATCTACATCTCCTATCATATAAAGCCTCATACGGCGCCATCTGAATGCTGGACTGGTAACTGTTGTTATAAGCAAACTCCGCCAATGGCAAGAAATGATCCCAAGACACTCCAAACTCGATCACACACGCACGGAGCATATCCTCAAGAATCTGAATGGTGCGCTCGGACTGTCCGTCCTTCTGGGGGTGAAATGTTGTGCTCAACTCCACCCGAGTACCTAACTCCTACTGCACGGCTCTCCAGAACCGCGATGTAAACTGAGTACCTCTGTCTGAAATGATAGAAACTGGAATACCATGCAAACGGACGATATCCCTGATATAAATCTACGCCAACCGCTCCGATAAATAAGTGGCACACACAATAATGAAATGAGCGGACTTGGTCAGCTGATCCACAATGATCCAAATGGAATCAAACTTCTTCAAGGTCCGTGGAAGTTCAGATACAAAGTCCATGGTGATACACTCCCATTTCCACCCTGGGATCTCAATCTGCTGAAGCAACCCACCCGGACGCTGGTGTTCATACTTCACCTGCTGGCAGTTGAGGTATCTAGACACATAATCAACTATATCCTTCTTCATCCGCCTCCACCAATAGTGCTGCCTCAAGTCCTGATACATCTTCGCGACACCCGGATGGATGGAATACCGCGAACTATGGGTCTCTATTAGGATCAACTCTCGAAGACCATCGACATTGGGCACACAAATCCGGCCCTGCATCTTCAACACCCCGTCATCTCCGATAGCCACATCTCTGGCATCACCACACTGTACCTTGTCCTTGAGTATAAGCAAATGAGGGTCATCATACTACCGCTCCCTGATACGATCAAATAGGGAAGACCGAGAAACCACACAGGCTAGAACCCGACTGGGCTCCGAGAGATCCAATCTCACGAACTGGCTAGCTAGGGCCCGAACATCCATTGCCATTGGCCTCTCTGAAGCTGGTAAATATGCCAAACTACCCAAACTCTATGCCTGGCGACTCAAGGCATCTGCCACCACATTGGCCTTGCCCGGGTGATACAGAATAGTGATATCATAATCCTTCAACAACTCTAGCCATCTCCTCTGACGCATATTCAAGTCCTTCTGCTTGAGTAAGTGCTGCAAATTCCGATGGTCGGTATAGATCTCACAAGGCACCCCATACAAATAATGACGCCAGATCTTCAAGGCATGAACGATTGCAGCTAACTCAAGGTCGTGGACGGGTAATTCTTTTCATGTACCTTCAGCTGTCTGGACGCGTAGGCAATCAACCTACCGTCCTGCATCAACACCGCTCCAAGTCCAACCCGTGAGGCATCACAATAAAGTGTATAAGACCCCGAACCTGTAGGCAGCATCAAGGTTGGGGCTGAAGTCAAAGCTATCTTGAACTTTTGGAAGCTCGACTCACACTCCTCTGTCCACTGAAATGGGACACCCTTCTGGGTCAATCTAGTCATAGGGGCCGCAATCGATGAAAACCCCTCCACAAAGCGACGGTAATAACCCGCCAAGCCAAGGAAACTGTGAATCTCTGTAGCTGAGGAGGCCCTGGACCAACTCTGCACGGCCTCCACCTTCCTTGGATCCACCCGAATGCCCTCACTCGATACCAAGTGGCCTAGGAATGCCACGGAACTCAACCAGAACTCACATTTTGAGAACTTTGCATATAATTTCTTCTCTCTCAGGGTCTGAAGCACTGTCCTCAGGTGCTGCTCATGATCTTCCCGACTCCGGGAATACACCAGAATGTCATCAATGAAAACAATAATGAATGAGTCAAGATATGGCCTGAATACACTGTGCATCAAATGCATAAAAGCGGCTGGGCATTAGTCAACTCAAGTGACATAACAAGGAACTCGTAATGACCATACCGAGTCTTGAAGGCAGTCTTCGGGATATCTGGCTCCCGAATCTTCAACTGATGGTAACCTGAGCGCAAATCAGTCTTGGAAAACATCTATGCACCCTGAAGCAGGTCAAACAGATCATCAATACGAGGCAAAGGATAATGGTTCTTCACTGTAACTTTGTTCAACTGGCGATAATCAATGCACATACGCATAGAACCATCCTTCTTCTTCAAAACAAGACATGAGCACCCCACGGTGAGACACTAGGCCGAATAAAACCCTTACCAAGCAATTCCTGCAATTGATCCTTCAACTCAGGAGGAGCCATGCGATACGGAGGAATGGAAATGGGCTGAGTTACCAGCAACAGATCAATTCCAAAATCAATGTCTCTATCGGGCGGCATGCCCGAAAGATTAGCTGGAAACATCTCGGGATAATCCCGTACCACTGGAACTGAATCAACAGAAGGGGTATCCACACTGACATCTCTCACATGAGCTAAATACATGGCACACCCCTTCTCAACCATATGCTGAGCCTTAAGGAAAGAGATAACTCTACCAGGAGTGTGATCTAAAGTACCACTCCACTCAATACGCGGAACACCTGACATAGCCAGCTTCACGGTCTTGGCGTGACAATCAAGAATAGCATGATGGGGTGACAACCAGTCCATGCCCAGAATAATATCAAAGTCAACCATATCGAGTAACAATAAGTCCGCTCTGGTCTCAAAACCACGAATAGTAACCAAACATGGCCGATAAATGCGGTCCACAATAAGAGAATCTCCCACAGGAGTAGAAACATAAACGGGGGCACTCAAAGAATCCCGAGGCACCCCCAAGTGTGGAGCAAAATAAGAAGACACATAAGAATAAGTAGAGCCTGGATCGAATAGAACCGATGCCTCTCTGTGACAAACCAGTATAATACTTATGATGACAGAATCGGAGGCAACAGCCTCAGTGCGAGCAGGAATACAATAATATCTGGCCCGACCCCTCTCTTGAGGGCGACCTCTATCTCCCCGGCCTCCGCCCCTGGCTGGCTGGGCAGGTGGGGCAGCAACTGGAGCTGTGATCATAGCCTGAGAACTCTGAGGAGCCCGCTGCGGCTGAGCAGTCTGTGAAGATGCACCCCTACCAAGTCTGGGACAGTCCCTAACCATATGACGTGTATCGACACACTCGAAACAAGCTCCGGGAGGACACGGTGGTTGTGACTGGCTGGGGCTAGGCCAGCTGGACTGACCTCTGGAAGTGCCCCGCGCAGGAGGCGCGCTAGAAACTGGAGGCGCATTATAAGGCTCCTGAGGTGTAGGCGAGGCTGGAGTATTGCCGGCTACTGGTAAAGCTAATGTACAGGGCGGCCAGAATAACCTCTACCATAATGACCTGCTGATGGGGTACGGGCACCAGAGTAGTGGCCCGACTCTCGAGACCTCTTGGCCTCCCTCTCCCCTCGCTCTCTGGCGAACATACCCTCAATCCTCCTAGCAATGCTCACCACCTGCTGATAAGGGATGTCCATCTCCAACTCTAGAGCCATGCTAGACCGGATGGGTGGAATAAGACCCTCGATGAACCTGTAAACTCTCTCCCGAGCTGTCGCAACCAAGGCCGGTGCATGCCTGGCCAACCTGGTATAACGGATGGCATACTCTGAAACTATCATAGCACCCAGGCGCAAGTGCTCAAACTCCGCGCGCCATGAATCCCTGGGGCTCTAGGGAACAAACTCCCTCATGAACATATCTGAGAACCGGGTCCAAGTTAGTGAAGCAGCCTCGACTGGACTGTCTAACTCATAAGTACGCCACCAATCATAGGCGGCTCCCCGAAGCTGGAAAGCAGTGAAAGAAACCCCGTTGGACTCCACTATGCCCATAGTGCGAAGAATACGATGACACTCCTCCAAAAATCCCAAGGCATCATATGATGCTAGGCCACTGAACACTGTGGGATCATATTTCTTGAACCTCTCAAGTCTACGCAGCTCGTCCTATGAAGTAGCTGACCCATCCTCGGGCTGAACTGGTGCTGCAGGCAGTGCAAGAATAATCTCCGGGGCCTACTCAACCTGCATTCGCTGCTCAGGAGTGTGGACGGCGGGATTCTGCACTCCTCCCCCGGCCTGGGACGTAGCTGCAGCAAGGGGAAGCAACCCTGCCTGAGCCAAGGTGGTGTACATGCTCATGAACTGAGCCAGAGTCTCCTGGAGCGCTGGAGTAGTAGTGGCAATAGTAGGTGTGCCAGTTGCCTGAGCTCTGGCTGAATCTGCTGGTGGTACCTCGGCGGCAGCTCGCGCAGGTGCTCTGGCTGCACCGCGTGCGCGTCCTCGACCTCTACCCCGGCCCCGGCCTCTGACGGTGCCAGCAGGGGGCGAAGGTGCCTGGTCATCTCGTGTAGCACGTGTCCTCACCATCTATGAGAGAATAGAAGATAGAAGTTTAGAATTGATGTCGAAATATCGCACGACAAGGAATTCAAATGAAATGAAGATTTTTCCTAAACAATTACATAGCCTCTCGTAGATAGATACAGATGTCTCCGTACCGACAAGCGAGTCTCTAATAAACTGGCCTGTGTTCCGTGACTCCTATGAACCTAGAGCTCTAATACCAACTTGTCACGACCCTAGTTTACCAACCGTGAACATGTCATGACGTCGCCTGGTCCCCACGACCAGGTAAGCCTAATATTGTGGAAATATAATAATTACGGAAAAGTAGAGAAAAATCAAATTTAATATCTAAAGGAAACTATACTGAATGTTGCTCGGCATGTACAACTCAATATCACAAATCTAAAACAATTCCCAAAACCCGGAAACTCACGAGCAACACATGCTACATAAGTATATAGTATGGCTCCAAAACTCCAGAATATCTAACACCCGAAAGAGAGAAAACTAAGTACTAAAGATAGAGTAAGAGGGAGACTCGTCGGTCTGCGGACGCAGCAGATCTACCTCGAAGTCTCCGTAGTCCTCCTGCCTCACTGATAATGTGCCTGAGTAGAGGTACCTGGATGATCTGCACAAGGAAAACATGTGCAGGAAGGGCATGAGTACACCACAGCGGTACTCAATAAGTGCCAAGCCTAACCTCGGTTGGGTAGTGACGAGGAAGGTCAGGGCCCTACTGAGGCAAAATATAACAATAACAATAATTAATAGTATAAAAATCTGACAGAAATAATAAATACAGGAGTATAATAAGGCAGGTCAACGAGGCAATAACAACTACAAAGATAGAGTAAAACACAGAGTAAACACAGCTCAATGTCAAGATACCAATGAGGGTCTCCTAGGACACCATCCTGTAGCCTTTTCCTCAACTGTCCAGTGGATCTCCCAGGATATCGTCCCGTAGTCCAACTCACGTACCAATACCAAAGGATCTCCCGGGATACTGTCCCGTAGTCCAATCATCAATGTGCAGGGGGATCTCTCGGGATACCGTCCTGTAGTCCCAAAGTAAAAGTGCAGGGGGATCTCCCGAAAATCGAACCCGTAGTCCCAAAGTAAACAAACAAGGGGGGGAGCTACCGGAATCCCACATCCTTAGTCCCAATGTAAATGCGCAATCATAGCCAGAAACAAACCAAGGAATAAGGTACGAAAGACAAACATAGATAGAACTAGCCTAGCATGCTTCACGTAGTGCAGTCAAAACAACTTAAGCAATTAGACAGTCAAATCAGCTAAGCATGCTTTTTCCTAATCTAGCATTAGTCATAACTTCAAATAGAGTAAAGCAAATAAGAATAAGAACTAAATTTCCATAGCTTAAGTAAAAAACCAAGATTTCATCAATCGGCTCAAGTACGCGCTCGTCACCTCACG
>MU779881.1:52283-69671 GCA_026770625.1 Nicotiana glauca | reverse complement strand
CGCTTTCGACCAAAAACCTAACCAAAACACGTCCGAATGACCTGAAATTTTGCGCGCACATCCCAAATGACATGACGGAGCTACTGCAACTTCTGGAATTCCATTTCGACCCTCGGATCAAAAACTCACTATCGGAACGGAAACTTCAAAAATACAAACTTCGGCATTTTAAGCCTAAATGAGCTGCGGACCTCCAAAATACATTCCGAACACGCTCCCAACCCCGAAATCACCTAACGGAGCTAATGGAACCATCGAATTTCCATTCCGAGGTCATCTTCACACTGTTCAGATTACAGACCATTTTTTTTTCAATTCTTAAGCTCTAATTTAGGGACTAAGTGTCCCAAAACACTCCGAATCCTAACACCGAATATCCCGGCAAACAAATAGCAGAAATGAACTTAGGGAAAGCAGTTAATAGGGGAATGGGGCATAAATTCCAAAAACGACCGGCCGGGTCGTTACAATATTATCGACATCGTACCACCTAACCGGAAATGGACAGGCCGAGTCGACAAACAAATCTATCATTCAAAACCTAAAGAAAAGGTTAGACGATGCAAAGGGGAAATGGAGAGAAACTCTACCCGAGGTCCTTTGGGCATATCGAACAACATCGAAGTCCAGCACAGGGGCTGCCCATTCTCTTTAGTGTATGGCTCCGAGGCCCTCATCTCTGTCGAAGTCGGAGAACCCCTCGTCAGGTTTTGACACACGTCGGAGGAATCAAATCACGAGGCCATGAACACTAGCCTCGATCTTCTAGATGAGAAATGAGAAGCAGCCCTTGTTCGGATGGCCACACAAAAGCAAATGATCGAAAGTTACTACAATAGAAGGGCCAATCTCCGACACTTCAGAATCGAGGACTTAGTTTTACGGAAAATTATCGTTAATACTCGAGACCCAAATGAAGGAAAGCTAGGACTAATTGGGAAGAATCGTGCCGAGTCCTCGTAGTGGTCGGCAAAATATCTTACAAACTTAGCACGATGGAAGGTGAACAACTGCCAAACAATTGGAACGTATCATTACTCAAACGATACTACTACTAAGTATGGCTTTATCCTTTTTCCATTTGAGTTTAAAACTAACTTATTACATATTTTCGATCGAAGCTATCGAAGCACGATCTCGAAGACTCCCTTTTTGTACGAAGACCTTAGGTTTTAAAGCATGCGTTGCACTCTTTTTCCCTTAGATAGGATTTTGTCCCAAATGGGTTTTAGCGGCAAAGTTTTTAATGAGGCAACAACTATATGCTACCTAAGGAGGACTCAACAGTATCCAAGGTATCTTTTCAATCAACCTCGAATACTGGGGGTCATCACCCTCGGAGGTCATATTTTCGAGGAAAATACTTCACGCCTGAGAGGGCCACGATAGGAAATCTTTACAATGGGACAAATGGTCAGATGAACCGTGTCCATATAGAAGTCGAGCCTCGGCAGCAACATGTACTCATGTATTTGAATAAGCTTCCTATTTATATCAAAAACACTTTGTGTCTCAAAGAAGTATAATATTATACGAGCTCTACACTTACAATATTACGGGAAACGGCTTAAGGGTCAAAAGCGTGAATGTTACCCCAAAATACTCAGGGACTGTCATCGACAGTCAGCTCGCCCGAGCCATTGAAAACTCTGACTCATAAGACCNNNCCCCCCATAACAAAGGCCAAGGCCAATATACTTGGGGACTAACTTTTCGAACAAGTTCGAAAAGTTATCGGGGTACAAGTCCAAGAGGCACACCGAAGGCCAGGCCAAATTAAAGGCTACAACCATATTAGAATACAGTCATATAAAAGGCTACGACCAAAATAATGCGGCTCGGAGATGCCCAACTTCCGCCATAAATTAAATTCCTTCAAACACTTTGAAAAAACCAGTTAAATCAGGCTACCGTTGGCAAAAACAAAAGGGCTTTGATAAATTCAGCCATCGAATAATCTAAAGGCTTCGATAACATCATCCTATGAAAAAACCTCAAGAGGTGTTCGACTATAATTACACAAACAAACTATTAATAAGGTTCTGATTCATTGAACCTCCAAAAAGCCCAATGCTAAGGCATGATTGAAATTTTCACTAAGTCTTTTAGCCGAAAAGAGGAAAAAATTATATAGCCATCCTAGAGACCGAATCGGCCCAACTGAAAGAGCCTAAGGGTGAACTGAAAGATCCTAAGGGCTAAGTTAAAGAGCCTAAGGGCCAACGGAAAGAGCCTAAGGGCCAACTTAAGGAGCCTAAGGGCCAATATATAAGAGCCTAAGGGCTAACTTCGAAAGGCTTAAGGGCCAAAACATATAGTTCAAGATTCTGTTCTCACTCGAAATGGACTCAAGAATTACGATATCCCGAGCTCACATCGAACCGATTTAAACTTAGCTCGAGGATTATTATAATAATTATGACCTAAGGGTTTATTATATCCCGAGTCCAAACCAATTCTCAAACCAATCATTCAAGTTGTACAACAAAATATTACATAAATAAGATCAAAATGAAACTCAAATGTTTTTTTATATTCACAAAGCATGTTTTACAAAAGGTACATTTACAACGCCCACAAGGGGGCCCTTACACAAAAAAGAAAGAGAACCTAATCTATTTCGAGGTTACATCCCCGGAAGCAGCTTCCTCGAGAACCGCGCCTTCGGAGGTCATATTTTCGAGAGCCTCCTCTTCCTGGGGAACATCTTCCTCACTTTCCCCACCCTCAGAGCCACTCACGGCATCTTCGTCATCTGAAGAGACGAGAAACCTGGCATCGGTTTCCTGTGCCTTTCCTTCGGTTATCTCCTCAGTGAGATCGAACCCTCGGGCGTGAATTTTTCGAGAGTCTCCCTCCGGGCTTGCCATTTGGTCAATTCATTGCTTCGTTTTTCCCGGTCAAAGGCCTCCCTCACCTCCGCTTGAACAGCTGTTATTGATACCCAATTTTTCTTATATATTTTAATACATATGTATACTTTCAAAATAGCATATATGCAGTTATAAGTAGGGGTGTACAAAGAAAACCGATAAACCGCACCAAACCGCTAATCCGAGTCAAACCGGAAAAAAAACCCGATCATGGGTTGGTTTGATTTGGTTTGGTGTTAGAAAAAATAACCCGACCATAATTGGTTTGGTTTGGTTTTAACTAAAAAAAGTCAAACCGAAACCAAACCAACCCGATATTACATTTATTCAATTTTTACAAATATTTTATACATATAAATATTTATTTTTAATACAATTCATAAATATTTCTTAAACTTTTTCACATTTTTATCTTTAAACATATTGTTTCAAGTTTGGAATTAACATTCTTGAATGGTCCAATAAATTTTATAGTTCATAAAGGTAGTAATTCAAATAAACTTCACATCAATACTAATGCTAACTAAGAAAATTCAATTCAACACTAGAAATGACAATAGTGTGGATATCTATTTTTTAGTTTTGCATTGTTTATATTGAAAATGCATAACTTAGTTTATCTTTTTCTTTAGTGCTTAGTTGTGTAACTAATATACTTATAGTTTTACTTATTTTAGCATGACTTATATAGTACTTTTAGAATATGTTAATATTTATTATGGCTTATTAGTTAGTAATATTATCTTTATGGATTTTAATATTTTTGTTATTGTATATTTTAATACAATGCTATGACTCATCTCATATTATTGTATTATTTTCTTGAAAAATATATTATATAGTTATATCGTTGTAGGACTAGAGAAATATATGGAGCACAAGTTATATATTTGTGGTATGAAGATTTATCGGGAAAATAAATCCAAAAACCCGAAAAAAACCGAAAAATCCGAGAAAACCCGAGATTGAAAAACCCGACTTCGTTGGTTTGGTTTGGTTTATAGATTTAAAAATCTGACACTATTGGTTTGGTTTGATAATTGAAAAATCCGAACCAACCCGACCTATGTACACCCCTAGTTATAAGCATGAAGCATTTTTATAGTTTTTCTATAATTTTTAAAAGCTCCAAATTGATTTATTTCTTCCCTTTTTATTTATAAAATTGTCAATAATTATTTTTATGGTGATTTAGTCATCTAAATTCTTTATTTATGCCAAAATATTGGTTAAATATCTTTAGTGCCTCTTTTTTAATAATTGCATTTAAATTTTTAAGCTAAATTGCATATCTTTGCAATAATAGCCCTACTAATGCATAATTACATTATTGATGCATAAAACGGTTTTTTATATTCTTAAAATGTTAAAAAACTATTTTAAATCTTTTTAGTACACACAAGTATTTTTTAAAAATTATTTATTATTTCTTATAAATTATATAGTATTAAAAATGACTATTTAAAATATGGCCTAATTTTATTTCAATTTCAGCCCTAATCCAACCCCAATACCAGCCTAATTTTCAATTAAATTACCCAGCCCAAATCCCAGCTACCCCATCCATCCCCCAATACCCTTTNCCTAAAAAAAACAAACCTATCCCCCCCCCCCCCCAAATCTTAATCATTTCCCTCTTCTCACCACCATCATCTGTTCCTCTAATCTCTCAAAAGCTCTCAACCTAACCCTAATCAAACCTCACTGACCCTCGTCCATGGCCATCTCCGATGACTTCTCACCACCTCCCAGGCCTCCAATGGGCTCCCTCGCGTTAATTTTGCTATCTCCAGGGCCCTCAAGGGACCAGGGCTAGTTGACTTGCATCTATGGTTCCTCTCTCGCCTGTTTCAGGCCATTCCAGTGTGATTTCGAGTAAAATCGTCCTATGTTGACTACGATATATGGTTTTCTAAGCATGTTTCTTCACCTCTATGTTGTTCTCTTCGAAACCCTAATCTCTTTTCTAAACCTCTTAAATTTGTAGAGATCTGAGGTGATTTGGGCTTGTTTCATGTGAGTTCTACAATAACCTTAAGATTCTTTACAAGAATCGTATGATTTTCAAGTGATTCTCATCTTTTCCTAAACTAGGGTTTCCAGAATTTCTTTTTACAAATTATTTGCTGACCTTTTGTGTTTAATCTTCTACTTCTCATATATTTTGACTGATTTTATAAGTCTGCTACAATCTTAGCTTGCTTGTACTGAAAGCCCTAATTTTTTGGGATTCTTCATTTGGTTTATGAGTACTGGTACACCTAATTATGTTCCTGCTTTAGGTTCTTGTGATTTCTCGTGATTTTCTTGTCCTAATATGCTTCTACTGAATTTCTTAGTTCAATCCTTTCATTGATTCTATATGCTTGTGTTCATCCTGACGATGCATGTTAAAACTTGTAAATTCTCTTTGAATCAGTGTCGTTCTAACAATTTGTTTTGTTATATGAAATCCTCACTATTCATGTTCTACCTTATTTTATATGCTAAACATGCTGACTCTTTCATGACTTTCTCTTTGATTATTCTGAATTCCTTACTTCTTGGTCTGATTTTTACACTTTCCCTTAAACTTTCAATTCTTACCTCTCTACTTGATTTGATTGAATTGCTTACCTTAATTATTTTTTCCTTGCCTTGTTTGTATTTTACCGATTCTTACTGATTTATTTCCTTAATTAAAACTTTTGTTCATTTACCCCTAATTACCTATTATATACCAAACCTTACTTGATTCTTTCCCTTAAATACTTAGCATGCTTTTACCGTTAATTTAATTGTCCCTTGATTAAGGGAAGGACTTGTTGATTTACATGTGACTTCCCTGATTTGCTACTTAATTGATCTCTTACCTTATTTGTTAAGCTTTTGATTACTATATAAACCCCCTCTTATTTTAACTTCAGGACAATGAACACTAGTTTAAAAATCACTACTCCTTACACTCTAAGGTTCTCTTTCTCTTCTGCTACTTGTGATACTCACTGATCTAGCCGGCTGAAAGCCAAGGCTAGATATTGGAACTTTATTTGCTTTATATTCTGCATCCTTTTATTCAACCGGTATGTCTCTAATTAAGTTTTGAAATCCAAACCCTATGTGTTTCATTCCTGCACTACTTCATCAGTTATGAATTCAACTTGTATTCCTGTTTATTTCTTTGCTCAACATGTCTAAATTCTGTCATGTTCAATGCACGCTTTATACTCTCCACTCTTTCTTACTTACTTCTTCACCTAGTATGTCCAAACTCTAAATTTAATCCTGTTTAAGACATGCCAATTATTATCTATGTCCTAACTACTAAGATCCTAAGTGTTGCATACAGTTTGTGACTATATGTTTCATCTATATCCTATCCATGTACCCTAATGTGACTCTTATGTGCCATAATCCCTTTATCCCCATGGGAGATCTGTTTGTTAAATGTTCGTTTCTGAATCTGGATGTCTCTTATGACCAACTAATTGTCTGATGTTTTCGGTACTCTTCTCAAACTGTCTTTTACCACTAAGTTATTTCCTGTTTCTGAAAAACATTTCTACTTCTAAAGTCATCTCTATACTATTTTCAAAAAACAAATTATGTCAAGCACTCTCACTTTACTCTTAGGATACTAGGTTCAGCCCCTCTGATATATGTACCGCCTTGAGACTCTTGAGGTCTCTCCGAACTCTGGCATGTCAGAGCTGGCCTTTCCACACTACATCTAAATCAGTTATTGTTTGAGAAAAGGTCTAGGTGTGAGCACTGCCCGGGATCCTTTAGGTCCTTAGGGAACTCTGACACTCCTAGACATGATACTGTCTTTGGAACTTTGGCATTTGAGGCTATTGGAGGCTTGGAAGTCGTTTGGTCCTACTACAGGCTCCCTATAGATTAACTCATGTTCATTTATGTATTTTTATTTAATTCATTGGTCTATAATAATTACTGTAAACAACATTGTGGTGATTAGTGAAAAATGGCGGGTAGTCATATATATGTTGGGTAAATTGGGTAGATATCATGCCTATAGGGTTGTGTTAATTCAAATGTGTTTTCCATGTTTGCTTTACCACCACAATATTAGAAATCATGCCCATAGGGTTGTGTTAATTTAAATGTGTTTGCCATTTTTGCTTTACCACCATAGTATTAGAAATCATGCATATAGGATCTAAATAGCTTTAATAATAGAGATCATGCCTATAGGGTTAAAATCAGCCTTATAATTAGATATCATGCCTATAGAGTGTAAAATGATTGAAGTTTAGTTTTCTTACATCATCTATTCAAACTCGCTTCCTTATAAATCACGCCTATAAGGATCTGAGTCAGCTTTTAATAATTAGATGTCATGCCTGTAGGAGTTAAAATCAGTTCTAATGGAAATCATGCCTATAGAACTTAAAACAAACAAAAAAGAGTATAATTCACGTTTGTTTACTCTGAATTGGACTAGTCAATTAACATGTTGCCACTTTAATAAATTTTCAAACACTGTCTTAGATTAATGTCGCTAGAAAGCATGTCTATAGGATCTCAAGTTGTCTGTTTTAAAACTGTTCACTGTTTTACTGAATTCCTAATCAATGTAGATATCATGCTCTTAGGACATCACTATTACGCCTAGGCAAGCCTGTAGGGCGATTAAAACTCTGTAACTATAAAATCGCGCTTTGTTATTTAAAACTGCTCACATTCACAGGTCTAAAATCAGTAGGCAAGCTAAATAGGTCTTTGACACTTTGTCCTAATTCAATACTGTAAAATCCCTGCTCACCTAGATATCATGTTCTAGGAGTTTCTCTTAAATACCTGACTGTTGTTTGAAGACATGCATTTCCTTGTTATATTTGTGGAGGTGACTATGAGCTTGTAATTTGTTCTCTTTAAATGCAGTCCTAACTGTTTTTGGTTGACGCCTAGACTTTTATCCTTTAAAATCTTCGGAATTTCTAGAACTACCCTAGTTAGAGGTCCTAAATACCTCCAAGACCACGAGGAAGGGACGGGTAGTGCACGCATAGGACATTTTCAAGGTTGCTAGAGCAATTTAGGCTATGACCAATGGGAGGAAATTAGGTAGCAAGGATATGATGCCTACGCGATAATGTCACGTATAACCCCTTATTGAGGAGTGCTCACCGGGAATTGTGTGGGTTGATCCTATAGGCTAAACAACCTAGGACCCCTCTTTCCCAATCCCCGATGTTTAAACTCTACTTTTCTTTATATATGCAACGTGTTCAAGTCTTTTCCTTTTGTCTCATTACTTGAATCATACAATGTCCAAAACACGCCTTTCGCAAGTATGTGTTTAAACTATTTATTTGTTAAAAGGACTAATTCATAAGTATAAGCTCGGCCGGGACCCACCGTTGTGGACCGAGAGGGGTGCCTAACACCTTTCTCTCAAGGTTATTTTGAGCCCTTACCCTAAATGTCTGGTAATGCAAACTAGTCTAAGAGTTAATCTCTCTAGGTTCCCTAATGCACCATAATCCGTTAGGTGGCGACTCTTCAAAAAACCCAAATTATCAAAAGGAAATGAGTTATTACCCCCCATGAATGTCGGAACCCAGACTTCTCTCCGCGGAGGGAAAAAAGGGGGCGTGATAGCTGTGACATCTCTTAAGTACACGACAATGGTCTTATTAGTCGTGGCCTTCATCTTCTCAACCTCAGCTTTAGATTGTGCAGCTTCAGCCCGGGCTCCAGCAAGTTCTAGATCTAACTCCTCGATTTTCTTGGTCTGGGCCAGACCCTTCGCTTTAATACCTCGGAGTTTAGTTTCGACCAAGGTCAAATGAACTGTAACAACTTCTTTATCGGCAGCGAGCTGATCCATGTTTTTCTTCCACCTATGACAATCAGCTTTAACTTGATCAACCTCGCCCTGGAGCTGCCCAATCATCTCCAACTTTTGCTGCAGCTGAGATATCGAAGTGTTAGCATCCGACGTAGGGCCAATAAGACCATACTCCGTTAAAACCACAGCTACCTGATCATCCAGATCGACCTCATTTTTTTGAGCTTTGGCCAATTCATCCCGGAGGTCCTTAAGCTCCTCTTCCTTTTGGCTACAAATGAGCCTTAAGGCCTTCTCTTCGCCTGAATCTTTCCTAAGCTCGGCCTCGTATTTGCTTAACTCAGCTTTGAACTTGGCGATGGCCTATACACGAGATAAAGATATGTCGATCAATGGAAAAGAAGGAAAAAGGAAGTTACGATAATGAAAGTTAGCATTTATCTGAGACAGAAGACGTTGAGCCTCCTCCAAAAGAGTGGATACATCGTTAAGGTCTGCAAGGTCGCCAACTCCGGTGAAACAATCCCGAAAAGGGTTCTCTTCAAGGATCCTGCTCGGATCAGGTGTTTGCAAAACCCGTGAATCATTTGTTATCTCTTCGAAGTGAGCTGGAAGAGATAGTGAATGACCCATTGTCACGGCCCCGAGCTCCACGCTCGGGGTGCTCTGGCTAGTTTCAGCCCTCTCATATCTTGTCCTCTTCGGTGTATTTATTGAAGAAGGAGTTACGAGCTCAATCTCGGGGGGCTCATGGGGTTTTCCCGAGTCTTTATTCAGAGTCCCCTCATCAAGTGCCAAGGCATCAGATTCGAAGTGTTGACGGCTTCGACTATTTTCCTAGTTCGAGGTACCAGCTCGACTCCCCACCATCGTTATCTTCATCCTCCACGCATCGGATGGCTGAATCTAGGTCCACACGAATGAGTTTTCCCCTTGGTTTTCGGATAGGTACCACTCATCTTGGGGGTCTTCGGGATTTGGAGCTCTCTTTCTTTTATTGTCTTTCCCCGATTTTGAGATCGAGGGTGCAGTTTTTTCCCCGGGCGGAGCTGGCCTCATCTAGGATACATCTCCGATGCTTGCACGAATGAACGCGAATAAGTTGATGCCACAAGCAAATGAAAGATATAACAAACTTGGAGAGAGAATTTACCACAATGTTTGGCCTCCCACTTGCCCCGCAATAATTCACGCCATTTGCGCTCATCGTAGGGGGAGGTAGCAGCTAATTTTCGGACCCAATCCTCGAGGTCGGGGACCACGTGAGGTGCCCAGGCAGTGGCTACAGAAAGGGTGAAGGCATTGCGAGACATGAAAGTTGAATATGAATAAATACTGGAAAGAAGAAATCCATTTATGATTAAAGTTCCATCACTCCGGGAACGGTATTTTATCCCTGAGGATAACGTAAGAAGTCCTTACTCTAACGAACCGGACCATCCAGCCTCGATCTTTGGTTTCATCATTACTGGAAAAGAAGGTTTTTGTTGTTCGATGCTGCAGCTTGATAAGCCCTCGAAATAGCTGGGACCGATACAATTGAATTAGGTGGTTGAGGGTGAACTCCAACCCCTCGGCCTTCTCGGAAAAGTAGCGCAGCATGATCACGGCGCCAAAAAGAGGGGTAAATCTGGCCGAGGGTGACTTCGAATGTTTTGTAGAAGTCGATTACTACCAGATCGAGGGGACCCAGTGTGAAGGGGTAAGTGTAAACACTTAAAACCCCTACACGCTGGTAGTGATGCTCTCCTCGGGGCTCAGGATCTGAACCAATACCTTGTCGCCCCAGCCGTAGTCCCTCTTCATTGCTTCGAGGTTCTTCTCCAATATCAGACTAATATATCTAGATGCATGCTCGCATCGGCCCGGGACATCAGAAAAATTTTCTATACTGAAATCCTTCTTAATTATGCAAGGGCGGGGGGTGATTTCTTCAAGAGTCAGCGACACTACGGGTCTGGCCGGCTGAGAGGTAGAAGAAGTCAACGCTTTATCCTTTTTTGGGACCATTTTGGAAGTTTTAGCCACGATTTCAAGCTAAAGGATACATACTATGTCGGAATGTGGTGTTTTTACAAAAGCCTGGCGTTTTCTGGCGCTTAAAGAGGCTGTGGAAACAGATGATTAGAGAAAGAGATGTAGAAGTGAAAGATATAATGAAAGAGTAAAGTTCTTTACTCAAAGGAATAGCCTCATATTTATAGAAGCCACAACGGTTCGGCGGCGCTATTGGCCGACCAGTACTAGCGTGCATTTAATGTTATGGGGAAGTGAATCGACGGGTCGTTTCAGTCGCTTCGAGCGCCTACGTCACGGAAATGATGTCATCACTAAAGACTTCGGAAAAATGATGATCAAATCGTTTCTTATCATCTTACTCTAAGAAACACGGGGACTATCTGTATATGGTAAAAATCATATGCCTCCGATTTATAGGCTTGAGGGTCCATCCTAGGTCTAAGTCCGAGCGAGGTCGAATTCGAGCCCGTGAACCAGATTCAAGCTCGAAGACATGGTGCAATGCTCGAGAGATAGGAGTACGAGGAATACCAAGGTTGAGTATGCTCGACCCTGAAATAGTACCGTTATGAATGTACAAGGGAATGAGCTTGATTCCTGCCACGTCCCCAAAATCATGGCGTAAATCCGGAATAGGATTGTACGATTCCGTATTAGGCGGTTAGACAACTGTATCAAGAATATTTCCTACTGTAAATAAAAATATTCCTTATTTAGGGTTCCCCTATTATATAAAGGGGACCACAATCATTTGTAAGAAGGATCTAATCACTGAGAAAAAAATATACTCTCTACTTTTTGCCTACTGTTCATCAGCATTGTCCTTTAGCTCTACTGCTCTTGCTTTACTTTTCTTACTTTTTTGCTCTTAGCCCGCCTCGAGGTCACCATCTCGAGGTCACTACTGCTAAGTAACATCGGTTTGATTCACTTGTCTCTTCCATTTCTACTTCATATTTTTTGATTATTAATTGGTATTGAACTAAATCACATATCTTTAAAACCACAAATTAAATTTAATTGTTACTCATATTTTCGAGGTAAACATACTTGTTAATTGTTATCGAGATTGGAGGGTTGGTCGCACAACATACATGTTTACATAAATTCAGTAGCTTATGCCCGACTCTTTATATATATATATATATATATATATATATATATATATATATATATATATATATATAGTGATTGTGAACCTAATTATTTATGTTAACTAAAAGTAAAATTATAAAATTTATAAATTTTAAATTCTAAATTCGCCCGTATATATTGTGACCATAGGACATAGCAATTGAAACAACTTTATAAAGACACGCATGAATACAAGAGAAATTATGACAAGTGGCCTTCTTTTTCACTGCATACATGATTTACTTGCAAATAGGACATAGACTTGCATATTTTTTTACCTCTTCAGGTTAAGATAACTTACCAGTTACCATGATACTTAACTGTCTATAATAATATTTTTAATTTGGTACTTAAGAAATGTAGTGAATAGCCTATTTTAATAGGTTTAAATACACGGTTAATATAAAGAAAGTAAAGCAACTGCTTGAGGCCTCATTTTTTGTTACACCTAATATGTTATGTATAAATTTTTTTTTTAAAAGTTCTATGACGTGAAAAAGTTTGATTTCTTTCTTTAACAAGTATTGAGAAGAGGGATTTGCAACTACTACGATTTCTGCCAAGAAAATTGTACTTGAAATAAATGTCGAACCCGAATTTTGTACGAAAATATAGGAAGTAACAATTTGATGAGAATGTTGATAATAAAATCTCAAATCTTTCGAAGAGTCCTTTGGAGTTGATTACTTTATACATAGACCATAGTAGACAAGACTATTTTTTTAACTTCAAAATAGATTTGAACAATTCGAAGCATATGAAAATATTTTTAATTTTCTATTTAGCGGCAAAAATGAAGATCACTAGATGATGAAAATTTGAAAAAAAATATTGACTTAATCTTAAATGTTCCTTAAAGCATAATAATCAATTCGATATTGATGGTTTATATTTATTTTTGGTATTAAAAATACTAAGAAAAATAGTACAATTAGAAGATAGCAGTTTAATTGATACACTCGGTCAAATAAAAAGATTTGATTCTTTTTCCAATGCCTATATTACTTACGGATTAATGTTAATAATTCTTGTTACGTCGCTTCAGCGGAAAGAAATTTTTAAAAATAAAATTGATAAAATCTTATCTAAGATCAACAATGTCTCAAGAAATATTAAATGAATTAGCTATATTGTCAATTAAGAAAGACTTATTGATAGTTATTGATTATAAGAAAATTATTAATAACTTTGTATCTAAGAAACGCTAAAAAAATAGATTTTAAATAAATAAATATTCTGAAAAAAAAAGTTAAGGCTCCTCATAAAATTTTGCTTTAGGCCACAAAATTCGTCGAGCTGCCCCTGTATAAACACCATGTTTTCTAATCTATTTCATTATAAGAATATTAGAGAGGCTAACATTTTATATATACAAGAAGACATAAATTTCGTTAGAATAGGTGAATATAAAAAGAAGTGTGTCCGACAAATATTAAATTTATACTCCTTCTGTCCATTTTAATTAATTTTTTGGCATGTTTTTGTTATCCATAATATTTGATTTTTTGGATATTAAAAAGGAATTATTCAAAAATTGCCTTTGGAGTAAAGAGCCTAGGAAGGTTTTGTCATATTTCTAATGAACAAATTAAGGTTAATATGATCAATTTTATTATTAATTAATGCTAAAAAATAAATTTCTTAATATATAGAAAAATAATCAAAAAATTAATTAAAGTGGACTGAACGGAGTAATACTTAGAATTAAAAAAACCAAAAAAAAAAGGAAAGGGAGAACAAATATATGCATTCATCTATACTCTATATACTATATTAAAAGCACGAAGCCCCTTGATGAAATGTCGGTCGTCATTTTTACCCCTTAAAAATAGATTTTAAACGAGATAAAATTATCATTTAAATTAATTTCCTATTATTTAGGAGTTTGAAATTAACTAAACTTTTAATTATTAGACTTTCCTGAACTATATAAAAAATCATAACATTAAATTTAATTACACTTTTCACAACATTTGTATTCGGCAACATTTTAGTTGTCATAAACACGTTCTCTCTCTCTCCTTTTTTTTTGTTGTTGCTTTTTTCCCTATATCCTTAAGAATTACTAGAATATTCTATTAAAGAAAAAATTTAATATTTGATAAATTTGTTAACAATTAATTTACAAACAATTTCCACTTTTCCAATTGAATCTGGGTACCAACGCAAATATCTTCTCATACAGAAAAAGTACCAAGTCATAAACACAAAACATTGAAGGCTTTGTCATATAAGAGAGATTTATGAGAATAATACTAATCAACCTATCTAGAGAAGATGGTGAAAAAAGAATTATTTAAAAAAGATAAAATAAGAAATTTATCCACTATTTATTTAATTACGATTATACAAAGTAAGAAACTTATTATAGTCAGTTGATAGAACTAAATGTTAAAAATTTGAATGATCGATCATTTTACTCTTCAATCTAATATTATTCCTACAATATTTTGTATATAAAAATAATTTTACATTCTAATAAATAGTACTTTTAGATATAATCATGGAGTAACTGTTCGTACAGTTTTTATGCTAATATTTAAAAGGGAACATAAAAAAAGTGCATGAAAAACATAATTTTGATAAAAATAATGTGGAAGTGTTAACGATAATTCTTATTTGAGGTAACATGTAGGCATGAGTTTAGATTTTAAAGAGCAATTAGGACGTTCTTTTTTCCTTGAACATACTCAAATTCTTTGCCACTTTTATGGTCTAAATATTAAAAAATGATCAAATTATAATCTTTTTTAAATATGAAATCTATTTTAAATTGTAAAAAGATTGATTAATATTTTGTACAAAGGAATATGAATAGGAAAATGGCGTATATATGTAATGCGTCTTGAGTCAAAGAAATAATTTAGAAAAAAATTATAGGTAATATAAAATAATGACCGAGCTAAAATTTTATAGGAACGGTTAATAATAATTGAATTTGATGCCTATTGGGATTACAAGGGTAGGAATATAATAGAGTGGATTAAACTCCTAAATATGATTAATATCTATCACTTTGAAACTTGCAAATTTTTTTATTAATTTTTATATTATAACGCAACTACATCTTTTGAATATTTTTTATATTATTTTTAAAAATCTATTTTCATTAATACGAAGAACACGCGCATCGCGCGTACGCTTAGACTAGTTTATTTTTAAATGTCCAAGAGAAAATGTGCAAAAACAGATGTTTTTTCCCTTAACTAATTAGTCTTTTTTTTTTTCAAGATTTGATCGCGCTAACTTATTTTAGTTCTTCTCAGATATATATTTTATTAAAGTTTATTCATATTCCTAAAGGAAAAATCTTTTGCCTTTAATAGTGATTGTCATGTTTTCTATAGTACTTTTGTTGACTGATTGATAAAAAAGGAAATAATACATGGATTAGTGGAATAGGGAATTTTGTAGAGCAAAAAGGAGGAATATAGGATTTATAAATGTCAATATATAGTAACATTATAGTACAAACTTTTTAATTTCTTTTTCTGGATTGGACCTAACAACATGAGAGAAGTAAGGTATATTCTGGAAAATCTACACGTTGGCTCCAAAAATGAGAAGGAAAAAAGTGCATATCTATCTATATTATATTAAAAGGAGAGTAGTATGTATTATGGTTAAGCCAAGTGGCAAGTTAAAATGAAGCTACTTGCAATTTTAGAACACATTAATAATTAAAAATTATATATATAGAAACATAATTAATGGAAGTAGTTGAATGAAATAGATCTTAGATAAATCTAATCTATGTATTTATATCAATATCTATATCCAAAGATATGGTAGCTTTTTTTTCTATAGATATAGTAGTTTATATCTATACAAAAATGGCAAATATTTTTTTTAACAAAGAAAATAATTTGATTTCGAATTTATAGATAAAAACATTTGAATTGAGATAAAAGAAAAGTTCATTTGTTGATGGAAAATAATACAAAAATAGCAAGTATTAAAATATCAGTAAATTTATAACAAAATGTTAAATTTTTTTTTTTTTTTTTATATTTGAACAAAATCGGAATTACAATTTGATTTAAATTTGATAGTACTTCGAATGTATCTAACCAACTTCACAATAGGCCACATAGCAATTTAGGACAAAGTTAGTTAGGTTAGGTGATAATTAATTTTTTTAATTTAAAATTTTAATTTATGCATTATGTGTTGTTAATAATTAGTTACTTTCTTTGAGTTGTACAAATTTAGAGTTTTGAAATTATTTTAAAATAAAAAATAAAAAATAAAAAGAAGAAAAAAAATATCAATTCAAATTTAGGAATAGTTGCTTCCTAATATGGTAGATAATATCTATAACAAGCTGCCAAATATTTATTTGATAAAGAAAATAATTTGATTTTGAATATATAAATAGAAATATCTGAGTTGAGATAAAACAAAAGTTCATTTACTTATATAATACAAAATAGCAATTATTAAAATATTAATAAATATATGATAAAATAGTAAAATTACTTTTCTGTTTATATTTTAAAAAAAATTCAAAACTATACTTTTATTTATATATGATAGTATCTCGATTATATGTAAACAGCTTCATAATAGGGCACATAGAAATTTAGGAAAAAGTTAGTTAGGTTAGGTAATCATTACTTTTAAATGCAATATGTATTGTTAATAATTAGTTACTTTCTTTAAGTTTAAAATTTTAGAGCTTTGAAATTATTTTAAAATAAAAAACAAAAAGAAGAAATTAAAACAACAAACTATTAATTCAAATTTAGAAGCAGTTTCTTCCTAATATGGTAGTTTATATCTATAAAAAACTGCCAAATATTTTCTTGATAAAGAAAATAATTTGATTTCGAATTTATAAATAGAAATATTTGAGTTGAGATAAAACAAAAGTTTATTTGCTTATGGAAAATAATAAAAAAATAACAATTATTAAATATCAATAAAATATATGATAAATAGTAATAATTACTTTTCTTTTTATATTTTTAAAAAATCAAAATTACAATTTTATTTATATATGATAGTATTTGATTATATGTAAAATTTAAAATGAAAAAAACTAATTATAATATTATAGTAGAAAAAATATACAAAGATGAAAATAGAGATAATATGAGGATATTTCAACATTGAATTAATTTAGAAAAATAAAATAAATTAAGTAAATAACACATACTATTGATAAATTTAGAAAATTGAAGATTGTGAACAATAAAATAAAATTTAAATTTTTTTTTGAGAAGTAATGTTGAAAATGATATTAAGTCAAGTGACATGCTAATAAATAGTCATATTATTAATGTAATATTATTAAATAATAAAAATTAATAAGAAAAAAAATTATACGATGACTATATAATTCTTTTTTCTTTAATTTTATATAGTTTAGTTATTGAAATATTGTACTGAGACGTAAGGTGCCAATTGAATTTTATTAAGGCAACATGATATAATAACTACAACAACAACAACAACAACCCAGTAAAATCCCACAAGTGGGGTCTGGGGAGGGTAGTGTGTACGCAGACCTTACCCCTACCCCAAGAGGGCAGAGAGGCTGTTTCCGAAAGACCCTCGGCTCAATAT
>MU779881.1:35886-48934 GCA_026770625.1 Nicotiana glauca | reverse complement strand
TTGCGCTGCCTGTATAAGTCCCATTAGTTTAACATATATTTTATTCACTAAAATTTAGATAATATTATTAAGAACAACAAAATAAACTTTAAAATAAAAAAATATTTTAATAGTAATAAATTATATATCTTCTCATATATTACAAAAAGAAAGCGATACTAAATATTGTTTAATATAAAAGTTATTCACTCACTATATAAGTATCTTTGATTTAATAGAGATTTTATTATTGGGTATATCGTATTGACAAACAAGATGACAATTGAATTTTATTAAAGCAATACGATCTAATAGGATCAAACAAGCCTGATCATAATTTAATTTAATTAATTTTTTTTTAATATTGACAGCGCATCGCGCAGGTACGACTACTAGTAATAAGTAATAGTAGAGCACGAAGTAGTCTAACGTACCTATTGGATATTTGTTACCCACTGTATCGTATTGTTAATTTAAATATAATGTACGTTTGGATTGTTACTTAAATTTTATTGTATCGTATCATTAGGGGTGTTCATAAAAATCTAAAAACCCGAACCAAACCGAAAAACAAACCAAACCGACCAAAAAAACTGATGCTTTTTGATTTGGTTTGATTTTGGTTTTGAAATTTAAAAACCGATCAAATTTGGTTTGGTTTTGGTTTTAATTAAAAAAACCGAATCAAACCGAATATAGGAGTAGCTATTTTAAATTTATTGTTACACCTATATATATGTATACTTTTATGTAATGTTTTAAATTTTTTATAGTAAATATTAATTGTTTGCACTTTTAGTATAGTTCTTTACCTTTACCTTCTAGTTTAATTGGTAATTTTCTTTTATTAAGTGTAAGAATCTATTTTATGTTAAAAATAATATATTTTTAATTTAGTCCTTAAATTATTTATCACTATTTAATTCAATTATCATCAACATATCTTGGTAAATAATAGATTTCTCAAAGGTCAATTGATTTGATAGTGTTACATTGAAAATGTGGTCGCCAAAATATGTGTTTGGTAGTGTATGTCTTATATTTAAGAAAAACCCCGACAAATAACCGAAAAAACCGATATAAACCGAATCGAGAAAAAACCAACTTAATTGGTTTAGTTTGGTTCTAATATTTGAAAAACTGATGATTTGATTTCTTTTTAGGGAAAAACCGATCCAAACTGAACCATGAACACCCCTACGTATCATTAAATTCTTCGTTACGTAACGGCTAAAAGTGTCATTTTATGAAACAACTAATTTGGTGTGGTGGCGTCGTTACCTTGCCTTTTTTTTCCTCTCATTTTGCCCTTCATTATTATTAAAAAATTATATTTTATTTTTTATCCTGCTTTTTGTACAATAATTCTACTTTGTTTTTATTTTTTCTTAGTAATGTTGCAAGTTTATTCTTCATATTGTTGGTGCATGACATCATGAAACGATGGTAAATATTACAATCTATCCTTATATTCATTAAATAATACAGTACAATACGATACGATACATTATGAAACTAATGTAACAACCATCCAAATAAGCGTTCCTTCAAAAATGAAATTGAACAAGAAGACCTTGACTGTAATTATTTTCGAAAATAAATTTACCTTCAAATACGAGACCAATTCAATAAAAAACTTATGGTTATACAATATTCACTTCATTGAAAAGAAGAAGAAATAAAACTTAATTTATCAACTAAATTTAAGTGTTTATTTATTTCGTTTACATCAGAAAAAATTGTTTGGTAGTTGAACATTTTTAGGAAGCTTTAGTTGTGAAATGACCAAACAGTATGAAAGTAAGTAGATAATATTTAATATTATTGCAAGAAAGTTAATTAATTCTATCTTCATTCTTTTCTATAGTTGTTAATTAGTACTATACGTAAAGTTCCATTGAGTCATTGACTATACTCATAGTCTTTCCATTTAAATAGTCAGAGAAATTGACCACTAAAAGAAAACCGAATTAAAAATTAAAAATAAGGAAAACAAAAAAGATAATTAGGCAAAAAAGAGATGACGTGTCACCATACACAAGACTCGCGGGTTTTCAACCAAAATCGCATCCCCTCAAAAATTAAATAAAAAAAATAAAAATAATACTTCATCTGTATTTATATGATTATGTGTAAATAATTCGTCACAAGGAAAAAAGATAGATAATTAACTTAATCTTCTTATATTTAGAGATGATTTAATAATAAATCTTTTATTTTACCATTTATAAGATAATTTATCTTTTACAACGACATAAGTAATTTTTTTTAAAATCATAAATTTTCTTTTTAATTTATCTCTCGATTAAAGTAGGTCACATAAAATAAATTTTTTGTTTTTCTATTTGTTTAATAATTAATAATCCAACATTTACGAAAGAAAAGAAAAACTCCTCACTCTTCTTCTCTCTCTCATTGCATTCTTAATAAATTCACAGCTTCTCTTTCCCTATTATCTCTCTCCCTCTTCGTTTCCAATCGATTTTTCCTATTTTCGCATTTCGTTTTTTTGTCTTTATATTTTTCACATAACTTATATGATAACAATTTACAGGTTAGGGTTTTGATTCTCACACTTTTGGCGGATTAAGGAACCACGATTCAAAGGTAATTTATATTTTTGAATTTTTTTTTTGTGTGTGTTTAATCCTCAATTTTATGACCTACAAATTATCCACAATTTATTGTTACTGCTGCACTCGGTGAATTTTCTTAGATCTTAATGCACATTTTTTATTATTTTGTTTATACGTTTCGTATAATTGATATTAAATTTTTGTATTGATGAACATGTTTATTTTTTTTTTGCTTTTCTGAATTTTGTGGTGCTGACATGTGTAATTTGATCAGGATTTTGATATGTATCGAACGAGTGATTTGGTAGTGTTTAAAAAGCAGTGTAATTTTATGAATTTGATGAGATTTGTTATGGAATTAGGTTTAGGGTTAGTTTTAGGGTCAGGTTTGTGGGGGACAATGGTGTGATGTTATGCATTTAGGTTGTATTTTTGCCATATTGGAACATTTTGTGTGGTGAAATGTGTTTTTAGGGTGTTAGAGTTGGGATAAAGTGGGTTCTGAAGATGGAAGATATTCAGCAGCAAATGCAGCAGAAGTCGGAAAGCACAGGGGACGATGTGCGGTCCGAGTTTGAGAGGGGATTGGAGGAGTTGATGTGTGGACACTTGGACGAGTGTATGTCGTATGCTTCGTGTAGTTCGGTGCGTAATACCGAGGATGAGGATGAAGAGTCTGATCAGCTTGTAAGGAGGAGGAGGAGGTCTGACCTTGAAGGCGATGACCTGGCAGAGTCTTCTGCTGCCAGGAGGCGCCACTCGAGGATTTTGAGCAGATGGGCAGCAAGACAGGCTCAAGAGATGATTACTACCATTGAGAGGAGGAATCGTGAGTCTGAGTTGATGGCACTTGCTGGTTTGCACACTGTTTCAATGCTTGATTCGTCTTTCTTGAGGGAATCACAATCTCCGACTTCAAGGCGTCAGGGTGATTCTGAGAGAGTAAGCACTAGAGCTTCTACTATTTTGCAGATGTGGCGGGAATTGGAGGATGAACATGTGTTGAATCGTGCCCGAGAGAGGGTGCGGGAAAGGTTGACACAACGAAGGAGCATGGATTCTAATACCAACGTTTCTACTGCAAATATGTCAGAAAGCCGGGAAAGTGATAACCAAGGTAGTTTGGTGGATGCTAGTGAGAGTGAGAATGAGTATGGTACTTGGTCTCATGACCCGATTGGACCGCAGAATGATCATAGGGACCGTGATAACTCCAGCCGTGAACAGTCTCCTGATCTAGGAGAAGTTGAGAGGGAGAGGGTGAGGCAAATTGTTCGTGGATGGATGGAGAGTGGGATCAGTGACCATTCATCTAATGTCTCCCAGAGAAACGGTGGTCCAAGAGGGGAGTGGCTGGGGGAGACAGAGCGTGAAAGGGTGAGAATCGTGCGGGAATGGGTTCAAATGACTAGTCAACAAAGAGGAGCTCGTGGTGGCCAAAGGGAAGAACAGTCCACTGGGCTTAGTTCTCAAGTAGATCGTGTTCGTGATGGGTCTGTTGTCGACCATGAGGATGCCCAACCAGAGCACATTCGTAGGGACATGTTGAGGCTGCGTGGGAGGCAGGCTCTACTTGATTTGCTTGTGAGGATTGAAAGGGAAAGGCAGAGGGAACTTCAGGGTTTACTAGAGCATCGTGCAGTATCTGATTTTGCCCATCGCAATCGGATTCAGGTTGGTTGCTGATTTTATGCCTTTTATTATTTCACCAGACCTTTTTTCATTCTGTATTTTTGTGTGGCATTCTCAATAGAAATCATGATTAAATGCTCCATGTACATGTTGTGAGGTCGTGCTTTGGCTCTAAGTTTTATCTTTTTACATTTTATATCCTTCTACAGTCGCTACTCAGAGGAAGATTCTTGCATGAAAGGCCTGCTGAGGAAGAGAGACCACCTTCGATAGCAGCAAGTGAACTAGTTCAGCTAAGGCAACGGAACACTGTCTCTGGGCTGAGGTATGTGATATAATCAGTCTTGTGTTGCAGCCTAGTTAGTTTTGAATATTTAGATCTTTTTGTTTTCTTGAAACGGTTCTGCTAATTAATTGGACTTCATTTTCATGCATTGTTGGTCTGACTAATACTGTAGTAGGTGTGTTTAATGCTGTTGTGCAGTTGATTGATTGCCATGACCAAACAACATTAGTCAAAGATCAATCTCTTCGTTGGTTACTGTGCTGTATCTCTTCTAACTCAAATAATAAGATTAATCTCTTAGTTATGATAAAGTCTTCTCCTAATCATTTCTCTTGTGAAAAAAAATCTGCTCATAAGCATCTCCTCTCTAAATTGTGAGAGAATCTTCTGATCTACCAAAATCCCCTTACGGCCTTACCATTCTTTGATTTGCTGAAAATGAATGTGGAGCTGGTGATTACTGTTGGATCTAAAAAATGCAATGTTATCAGTCTGTACTTAAAACTTCTAATCTTCTGAGGCTTCTCGATACCTGTGCTAATGATGGACAAGTGAAACTGCTCGCCAATTTTCTGCCCTGAGAATTGAATCTACAAGCATGAGAATTGTTATTTAGTAGATCGACAACTGATATGAACTCAGGCTAAGTTTAAACTGACAATTAGTTGGTATGGCATATAGGGATCCTTTACTTCCATTGTGTTTGTCAAAAATTTGTAAGCAAAGGATATAGAAGAAAATTGTTTCTGTTAAGCATCACTTTGGGAGTTTTCTCTTCAAAGGTGCTTTAAAATAAAGGTAATAATATTAGGAGTTTCTGAAAAAAATGGAATAAAATAAAAGATAAAGTAGAAGAAGTCTTCCACTAGACTCCCACCAAACTTTAAAAAAACTCTAACATGTATTATGGGTCTTAGCATGCGCGTAAGACTGAATATTATCTTGAGTATACCGATGTTTAGCTATTATAATAACCATTACTATTACTGGTACTGGTGTTGATTTTGTTAGTGGATGTAGTGATGCTTGTGTAGTTGCCTTGTTCAGGCTTAGATAAATTTATCCTCTCTGGAATAAGCTTTTGAAGGATGCTAATTGTTCTTTTTAACTTACGAGCATTTGTTTCATGCTTAGTTACATCTTTGCATGAGTTATTTTCTGTGGCATTTGGTGATATTCAGTTTCTAGATACTGAGAGGGAATGTTTCTTGCTTCTTTCTCAACTCATTCATGCAACAGATCTTGATTTTCAGCTCTTTCCTCAGTTGAAAATTGATAATATTTGTCATTTTATAATTCATGAGATGGTGATCTTTTTATCTCAATCAGGGAAGGATTTCGCTCCAGATCAGGAAACATTGTACGTGGTCAAGTAAGCAGCAATTCTGTATATTCATCTAACATTAGGAACAGTGATTCTAGAAATAATCAGACTCATGCAAATCCTTCGCAGGAAATCCAGAATGAAAGTGGTGAACAAGTGCAATCTAGGGAGCTGGAGAGCAACGTTCATCAGTTGCCTGATCGCAGTGAGGATTCTGGTCAGAGTACGAGTCAACAACCGTCTCCTCACCAAGGAAGGGATCGAGTGGAAGCTGTTGTTGAAGCTGAGGAAGGAACACAGGGTAATTTAGCATCTAATGATTCTAATGGATGGACTCATGAGACTACAGAGAATGTGAATTGGCAAGAAAATCCATCAACTGCTAGGTCCCTTGAAACAACAGGGTTTGTGGGGAGTGCAGAACATCATTTCCCTGAAAACCAGGAGGTTTGGCGAGAGGATGCCTCACGAGAAGCTGCAGAGACTTGGTCGGAAGGACCTTCCGATCCTCCTAGAATGCGGCGTCCTGTCCCATTAAGGAGAATTAGTAGATTCCATCCACCTGATGATGATAATGTGTATAGCATGGAACTCAGAGAGCTTCTTAGCAGGTAAAATTTAATTCTTGATTGTGTTTTCCCTCTCCATGCTTACCTAGGCATACTTTTGGTCTGTTGTTTATTGAAAGTCTTTGTCTGGTAGGAGGAGTGTTTCCAACCTTCTTCGCAGTGGCTTCCGTGAAAGTTTAGACCAATTAATTCAGTCATATGTGGAAAGGCGAGGCCGCTCTCCTATTGATTGGGATCTGCATCGGAACTTGCCCATTCCTGCTTCATTGGAAAGGGGTCAGGACCAGCAAAATGATGAGCAAAATGATGATCAGCAGGATGGAGTTGGCAGGCCTTCACTTGTGCTACCCTCTCCTCCTCTGCCACCACCACAGCCACTTTGGCATCAAGATTTGCATCACCCCAGTTGGCCACGTCACACTGTGCATCGTTCTGAACTTGTAAGTCAACTGCTTTATCCTGCCTATCCGAAAAGCAAAAAGAGAATATATTGCTCTTTCGGGTGTTTATCTTGCTTCCTTCTCGGCTTCGACTCCGATAAATATGATAATATTGATTTTGATATCTAATGCGTGTAATTAGTATTAAAACTTTGCTTTTAATACATACGGAAAATGAAAAAGTACTCTGAATATACTCCTTTTACAACGGGTGATTGCGAAGCAAAGTGTGCTGACATCTGTTATACTATCTTTTCTGTTATCTTCATTTTACTAATTTGCAGAATTCAGCGATCTCTACGTACCAGTATTAAAGGAGATATCCCGTTTAAGTTGGTGTTTGTAGCCAATGAGAAAAATAGATTATATTCTGATTAAGCCAAGCAATTGATAACGGTTTCAAGTTACCAATTTTTCTAATATATGAAGAAAGTTAAACTTAGGCTACTCTTTAGCAACTGGTGATCATAAAAGCAAAATGTTCAAAATGTTCCAAGATCTTTTGTACTCCAGTTCTCTTGATTTCCTAAATTTTTCAGAATTCTGGTAGTCTTGACCAGTATTAAAACAGAGAATGCATCTTGGTTGGTGCTTGTCATGAATAAGAACAAATTATATTCTGTTTAAGCCACTGTTACCTTTCTCAATTATATTCTGTTTAAGCCTGGCGATTGGTAATTGTTTCAAATTTTAATGTGTTTAATGGCACAACTCTACATCTTTTATGTAAATACAAAAGTCATATGTTACTTTATTGTGAGGTTAATTTGTGCTGTTCTGGAGCAGGAGTGGGAAATGATAAATGAACTTAGAGCAGACATGGCAAGACTGCAGCAAGGCATGAACCACATGCAAAGAATGTTAGAATCTTGCATGGATATGCAACTGGAGCTTCAACGCTCTGTCAGGCAGGAAGTTTCAGCTGCTTTGAATCGATCAGCTGGTGAACAAGGTTTGTTTGTCACCTGTAGTTTTATGAAATGCTAATGCTGCTCTTGTGAATGTTGAAACTCTCCGAACCACCCCTTTTTACTGCGCCTCACACTATAGGTTTGTTCATCACCTATAGTGTTTGAAATGCTGATGCAGCTCTTAAGAATGTTAAATCTCTTCAAACACCATTCTTTTTAACTGTGTGTCACACTATTATTTCTTCTAACTGGGTTTGATTGTAAACCAGGGGTTGCAGAGACTTCAAATGATGGGTCTAAGTGGGGCCACGTGAAAAAGGGTACTTGCTGTGTTTGTTGTGACAGTCACATCGATTCCCTGTTGTACAGGTAAAACTCATATTGCGGAATCTAATGAATCTTGCAAACAAATGTCCAAAATATGCAGGATTGAGTGTTTTGTTTTGGCATTTGACTTATGCCACCGCTATCAATGTATCTTAACCTGTTATAGAAGGTAACTAGCCTTATTTTTTAAAGATTGAACCGTTTGTTTCCTGCATTGGCAGATGTGGGCACATGTGCACTTGTTCAAAATGTGCAAATGAACTGGTGAGAAGTGGAGGGAAGTGTCCATTGTGCCGTGCACCCATTGTTGAGGTGATCCGAGCTTACTCGATACTGTAAAAAAACGAAGGGATAGGAGGGTAAAGACAGAAGTTGGTAAGGTGTAAGAGGAGTTGTATGCTCCCTCTACCAAGCTTCTCAGATTCTTATCTGTAGAGTGTTTATTACTTTTGCCTGTGTTCTTCTGATTATATATATGAAATGCTACACAATGTGTAATTGGAAAAACGGAAGGCACTTTTTTTGCATCATTCATTCGTAAATAAAAATGTTAATTCTTTTGCAGTTTTTTTTTGAATCTTTTTATTTTCCATCGTTTTCTAGAAGAAAAGAGTACCCATATTTGTTTCTATTTTCGTTTAAATTACCCATTTGTGTCATTTCATGGGACAAAATTTGATTGGACTCGAGAGTTAAGATGTCAATTTAGTGTTGTGTTATATAGTAGTGATGATGGAACAAAGTATTAAAATGGGCAACTGAACGTTTGTATGACGGAGTAAAGTATCAAAAAATAAGGTTTAAACTTGGTGCAGGTATAAGTTATTCAAGGATTGCGAGATATGGACTGATTCTGAATCTATACTTGCTTCTTCTTTTTCAAAGAAGTTACATTTGGCATAGGGATGCAATAAGAAAATTAAATAATTCTATTTATTGGTAGTTTTGTGGGTCCTATCTAATTTAAAGTTGTTTCATCATTCAATTTACAATTCGAATTGTAATGTCTAGGTTGATAGATTTCATGAAGAATGTGATTTATGATGGTGGAAGGTTTTTTTAAGCAACTATTTTCTGAAAACTATTTGGTGATGTACGCTGCTTCTTTCTCTCCCCTCCACCTTCTGGTTGTGAATGGAGAAGGGATATGAGATGGACAAAGAAGAAATCTGTGAATTTGAGGGAAGAGAGGTGAGATTGAGTTATTGATTTTCTTTTTCTTTTTCTTTAAGGAATTAGTATATAATAAGTGTTTTTAGTAGATAAAATATAAAAAATGACATGGAATATGATGTGTCATCCACGTCAAGCAAGTGAGATACACACACAGTCAAAGGGGTTTAAATATAGATTTTGAACAAGTTGAAGTGTCTGGATGAAAAAAAGTGAAGTAGGAGGATCGGCATGATAAATTGACACAAGTATAGGTGTCATTTAGGCAATTCTGCCAAAATTATTTAAACTTCATAAATATTACGTACAACTTTTCCTATATAATGCGATCATGAATTTCATTTTTATTAAATAAACGTTTCTTCTTTTTTTTTTTTGGGGTTGAAGTAAGATGCCTTGCTATAAGGGCCCGTTTGGCCATGTTTTTTTTTTAAAAAAAAAAACAATTCTTTTCAATATTTTTTTTGTAATTTTTTTTCTTTCTGAATGTGCGTTTGGCCATAAAAATTTTAAAATTCACTTGAAGATGTATTTCAGAATTTTTTGAAAATTTGAAAAATTTTAAAAAATATTTTTCAAAATTTTCACTTCAAATCCAAAGGCCCCAAAATTTTCACTTCAAGTGAGGTCATTGCCTTAGGCCCCAGAAATTGTAAAAATTATACGGGGTACCCTATTTGGTTGCTCCCCATTTAACCTATGCCCATTTATTTAAAATTTTTTAACTTCTGTTGCTGTTGGTGTTGCTATAAAACTTCAGTTCATGGGATAATTGCCATAGTATGTTTATCAGATTATTTAAAAATAAATTATAAATAATTACGTAAGTTGGTAGACAATAATTTGTGAATATTTCCGCGTACTGGAAGTTTAAAGTCACACTTTAGTGATTCTTTTCATGATAATTCTGTTCTTTTCACGTTTATTGTTTCCAAAATTTATGATTTACATACTGTTGACAATCTGATTATGTAGAAAGCTTTTTCAAAAACTTTAGCTTATATAGTGTTGAAGTTTTTACAAATGAACTAAATAACTTCAGCATCTTCTGCTGAAGTTTTTGAAAAAGCTTTATGACAAAACTAATGAATCAAGGACAACAAAACTTCAGTTTATTTAGTTCTGGGCTTTTAGTTTAATGTTTCTATTCAGTGGACGTGGTTATTGGCAAGAACTTATTGAATCCATCGTTTGGGCTCATAATAAATTAAAAGTTGCTCCTGCTACTCAGCCGAGAGCCTTGAGCATTATACAAGGACGTGCTGTAGGAGTAACCCATTACCTTCTGGGTGGAATTGCCACAACATGGGCATTCTTCTTAGCAAGAATTATTGCAGTAGGATAATGGCTAGGAGGATTTGAAAAGCATTATGGCATTACGATTTCCAAGGTTTAGCCAAGGCTTAGCTCAGGACCCCACTACTCGTCGTATTTGGTTTGGTATTGCTACCGCACATGACTTCGAGAGTCATGATGATATTACTGAGGAACGTCTTTATCAGAATATTTTTGCTTCTCACTTTGGTCAATTAGCAATAATTTTTCTGTGGACTTCCGGAAATCTGTTTCATGTAGCTTGGCAAGGAAGTTTTTACAAATGAACTAAATAACTTCAGCATCTCTGCTGAAATTTTTGAAAAAGCTTATCCAGGACACAAAAACTTCAGCTTATTTTGTGCTGAAGTTTTTATAAATGAACTAAATAACTTCAGCATCTTCTATTGAAGTTTTCGAAAAAGGTTAATGAAAAAACTAATGAATCTAGGATAAAAAAACTTCAACTTATTTAGTGCAATTACAAACAAAAACTTCAGCAAATAGAGAACAAAACTTCAGCGACTATGCTTAAGTTCAGCAATTACAAACAAAAACTTCAACAAATAGAGAACAAAACTTCAGCTACTATGCTTAAGTTCAGCAATTACAAACCAAAACTTTAGCACACTTGGTTCAGCACACTTGCTACTTCAGGCTCGTCTACTAGAATGCTGAAGTTTTGCGTGATTGCCTTTGCTACTTCAGCCCCGTATGCTGAAGTTACGCGAAAAAGTGGGTATGCTTGCAATTTTTTGCAAAGCGGGCACAAGTTAAAACGTGACCCAAAAAACGGGTGTAGATGCAAATCCTCGAAAATTTGAAAGCCCCAAATTTACTTTAAACTCTTCTTCTTCTTCTTCTTCTTCTTCTTCTTCTTCTTCTTCTTCTTCTTCTTCTTCTTCTTCTTATTATTATTATTATTATTATTATTATTATTATTATTATTATTATTATTATTATTATAATGAAAAGTGTTACATTTATTTTTGATCACGCTCAACTGTGTCTATTAAAAGACTAAGCGGGCGTTGCAAATATAATCCGGGGTATTATGCCCAGAGTCGAATCGCACAGGGAATTAACGTATCAATCACTATCTTTAGACCCACTAAACTCTTGAGAACCAATTTTCCCAAACGTTTGAATTACAGTTGATGGTGTCTTTAATAACTAAAATTGCAAGTAAATAAACAGCTGTAAACTAGGGATGCTAAGGTTGTAAACAATAATGAGGAAACACTAAGGTAATGATTTCCCCTATTGATAGAATTCCTTCTGTTTATGCTTCATACAAATTTACCAACACATTTCTATCAATCATGAACGCTCTTTTTACCGTAAATCTCTCCCGATTAATCACAGTAATTTACTAGTTGCACTCTTCCGAGATACACTAGCTTGCTTTATTTAACATAATTCACTTTAGATTACACCCAAGGCTTCGTTATCCCTAATCCCGCCTTTAAATCCTCGGTTATTGATCCCTCATATATTTTGGGAGTGGTGTTGTTCAACAACTACCTAAATATGCACTCTCTCTCGAGTTATGCACACTAAATAGGCACAGTTAATTGAGGATCCTGTCAATTAACTACAACAAACACATAGTTGAACAAATAGAGATTGAAGCTAGCAATTTGTATTTACATAAATAAGAAGTTCATCCCCCAATAGGTTCCATCAAGACCTTAGACAAAGGATTTAACTACTCATAACTATGGGTAAACAAACTAAAACAATATTCATCATCAAACTTGCAAGAAAAATCAAAGAAAAGAAGAAAGATGTTTTGGGTGATCTCTCACAACTCTTTTCCTTGCCAAAATATTCTCTAAATCAATACATGCTTCTCTTGGGCGAAGTCTAGTATTTAAAATAGGGTTTTGGGATAAAAATCCCGTATTTTGCACTTTAGTCCCTGAAATTTCCGCCTCCTGACCGCGGCCAAACATGGCCTCTGATTCTTCAATTGTCTGTGTCTGCACTCTGCCGCGGTTCTGCCGCGGTCCCGGTGAAACCGCAGTTTGTAACCCTGTTTCATTTGGAATTTGGAAAAACGCAAAACATGAAAGTTGTATCTCTTTGAGTTAGCTTTCCAACCATATATTATGGAGCCAAAATAGAGTTCTGAGCAAAACGTTATGTCCAATTTACTAGACAGTGCGCAATATGCCTCCTCGAGTCTTCGTTTTGTTGTTTTATCATCCGTTGATCCCCAAATACGATCCCGGCTTAATTCCTTGGGCTTTTACTCAGACTTAAAAGCTCCAAATCACTTGAATTCATTCCATAATATCTATATAACTCGGAATCACTCCTACAAGCATAATACACACCGTTAGTGCAAAACACTAGCGATTAAAGCGCAAACTCAACTAAAGTGCAGTAAATTAGAGTGTAATAATCGACTAAAATACGTAATTATAGCCTATCATCAACATACCACACTTAAACTATTGCTCGTCCTCGAGCAATCAAACTACACTTTTGTTTTTATAGACACGGCCTTTTAAG
>MU779881.1:0-33427 GCA_026770625.1 Nicotiana glauca | reverse complement strand
ATCTAAGAAAAGTTCTTGGCTCTCATTAACTTCCGAGGCTTTTTGGACCTCTAAAGCTTCAAGCATTTCTCCCATTTGTGAATGAAACCTTTCAAGTACCAAGTCATTTTGGAGACTATTTCCCAAAAGCTCCTCCAAGGCACTTTGTTCTTTGTTTCCTCCTTCGAGTAAGCACTTCAACATGAGCTTGAACTCTCCATTTCGGTCATGCTCAACATCTTCCATCATTTTCATCAAAAACAATAGAATCATCACAGCGGGGGCTAGGGGAAGGGAAGGACCAATCAACACAATCATCTAAATGACCATTTTGAAAACACTTATCACAAATACTCCACTCATGAGTTTGAGATTGTGCGCACAATCCACCCCCGGGAGAATTTAAATAATTTTGCCACGAGTGTGGTCCTCCACAATAAGGACAAGGGTCATCAAAGTATGAATAATGACCATCCGACCAATTTTTATTATATGATGCCATTTTTCAAAACTAAGTCAATAAACAAGAAACAAACAATAAAAATAGATTAAGGTAAGAAAATTTAATTACACAAATATTAACAAGTTGGGTATAGAGAAAACTGACTATACTAAGAATTTTTGTATTTCTATCAATGGTAATTGATAATTCCGTTAATTCTCCAGCAACGGCGCCAAAATTTGGTCACGCCCAACTATGCCTTATAAAAGGACAATGNCGATACTGAGGGTTAGAGAAAAGATTAAGGAGGTCTAGAGTTATGATTTTCCCAATTGTCGGAATCCTTCCCACTATGTATTCTATAATTTCGCCTAAGTATTCTCTACCGATCATGAGCACTCTTATTGTCGTAATTACTCGGGAGAGATTTACGATAATAAGAGTGCTCATGATCGGTAGAGAATAATTAGGCGAAATTATAGAAGACATAGCGGGAATGATTCGACAATTGGGAAAATCATAACTCTAGACCTCCTTAATCTTTTCTCTAACCCTCAGTATCGTTAGTTGTTAATTTACTATTTTAATTTGTTAGTTAATTAGTTAAACACAAGAATCTTAATATTTATAACTTAGGAATTGTTCAAGCTTGTCTTCTTGGTGATAGTGAACAGCTGTAGCTAAACCTTAGTTCTCTGTGGGATTCGACTCCGGACTTATAAACCGGATTATATTTGCAATGACCGCATTGTCCTTTTATAAGGCATAGTTGGGCGTGACCAAATTTTGATCACGCTCAACCGTGTCTATTAAAAGACTAAGCGGGCGTTGCAAATATAATCCGGGGTATTATGCCCAGAGTCAAATCCCACAGGGAATTAACGTATCAATCACTATCTTTAGACCCACTAAACTCTTGAGAACCAATTTCTCCAAACGTTTGAATCACAGTTGATGGTGCCTTTAGTAACTAAAATTGCAAGTAAATAAACTGCTGTAAACTAGGGATGCTAAGGTTGTAAACAATAATGAGGAAACACTAAGGTAATGATTTCCCCTATTGATGGAATTCCTTCTGTTTATGCTTCATACAAATTTACCAACACATCTCTATCAATCATGAACGCTCTTCTTACCGTAAATCTCTCCCTAGTAATCACAATAATTTACTAGTTGCACTCTCCCGAGATACACTAGCTTGCTTTATTTAACACAATTCACTTTAGATTATACCCAAGGCTTCGTTATCCCTAGTCCCGCCTTTAAACCCTCGGTTATTGATCCCTTATATACTTTGGGAGTGGTGTTGTTCAACAATTACCTAAATATGCACTCTCTCAAGAGTTATGCACACTAAATAGGCACAGCTAATTGAGGATCCTGTCAATTAACTACAACAAACACATAGTTGAACAAATAGAGATTGAAGCTAGCAATTTGTATTCACATAAACAAGAAGTTCATCCCCTAATAGGTTCCATCAAAACCTTAGACAAAAGATTTAGCTACTCATAACTATGGGTAAACAAACTAAAACAATATTCATCATCAAACTTGCAAGAAAAATCAAAGAAAAGAAGAAAGATGTTTTGGGTGATCTCTCACAACTCTTTTCCTTGCCAAAATATTCTCTAAATCAATACATGTCTCTCTTGGGCGAAGTCTAGTGTTTAAAATAGGGTTTTGGGCTAAAAATCCCATATTTTGCACTTTAATCCCTGTAATTTCTGCCTCCTGCCGCGGTTCTACCGTGGTCGCGGTCAAACCGCGGCCAAACATGGCCTCTGATTCTTCACTTGTCTGCGTCTGTACTCTGCCGCAGTTCTGCCGCGGTCGCGGTGAAACCGCGGTTTGTAACCTTGTTCCATTTGGAAGTTAGAAAAACGCAAAACATGAAAGTTGTATCCCTTTGAGTTAGCTTTCCAACCTTATATTATGAAGCCAAAATGGAGTTCTGAGCAATAAGTTATGTCCAATTTACTAGACAGTGCGCAATATGCCTCCTCGAGTCTTCGTTTTGTTGTTTTATCATCCGTTGATCCCCGAATACGATCCCGGCTTAATTCCTTGGGCTTTTACTCAGACTTCAAAGTTCCAAATCACTTGAATTCATTCCATAATATCTATATAACTCGGAATCACTCCTACAAGCATAAAACACACCGTTAGTGCAAAACACTAGCGATTAAAGCGCAAACTCAACTAAAGTGCAGTAAATTAGAGTGTAATAATAGACTAAAATACGTAATTATAGCCTATCATCAACTTTATATCAATAAGTTCATAAATTATGATAATTTTCTCGCTCATTAATTAGTATATTTGCTTCACTCTTCAATTTTAAAGTTATCCTTTTTATATAGGAATTAAGTTATACATCGACAACATAATGAATTTCTTTTACAATCTTCTCTGCAAATGCATCGATTTTTTTAGTATAATTCAACATATTATATTAGGTTATTTATAATTTATTTTAGGTATTCACCAATAAGTGCTACTAATTAATAGAATGAATTACAAAATCGTTTAAGTTGATTAGAAGGAGTAAATATTTTTGATACCATCAATGCTCAAAACTTAAGCTATTATGTACGTTTATTTCTTTTTCTTGATTGTGATGATAGCCAAATAAAAATTTTCACTTAGCTCAACATCCGATAATCTACCACTTTATTCATTATGCTCTTCTTCCTAATTTTTTTTATTTTAAAAATTGCTATTTTGTGTCTAAATTATTAATTTGTTATGTAGAAAGCAAATTTTTTTATTAGTGTAAAAATTTATAGAATAAATTTAAGGGTCTCTCAATATGGTTTCGCCTTAGGACACAAGATCAGTTGAGCTGCACCTGTTCAAATCACTCACAAAAATTCAAAAATAATTTCAAATTATATTTATGTCCAAACGCACTCTAATTTTCAAATATCATTTTTAAATTAATTTTTTTTTACTTTTTTCCGGAATTTTATATTTTTATGTCCAAACGCCCACTAAGTAAGACGTTTTACTATAAGAGTGTACTTGGGATATCTTTATCTTGATATTGCTAATACACACAATTATGTCACATCTTATCTTGTATAAAATAACATGTAGACTTCTGCATATTTTACAAATATTTTATGCTAGAAATGAAAATGATAACAAATCGATTTTCTGTTAGAGCTTGGGAAACCAAAGCTAGTTAAAAGAGAAGTGCGAAATTGGAACTTGTTGAGGGTGTTGGGTAGTCTATTCCCTGATAATTTGTGGGCCCCAATTTTGTTTCTATCCATTCCATGGAATACACAAACTCTTTTCTAAAAGATCTAAACTTATGAATTTCTTGCGTGAAAGTAAAATTGAAGTATTGCTTTGTAGCGTCAAGAAACCCACATAAATCTCACAAATGGCACTGCCTTTTCAACTATTTTCCGTTCTTTGTCCTGAAAGAATAAAACAACATACAAACAAATAGAAATCCACTCCAAAAGGAGAAGAAAACGGCAAAACATAAAAAAAGATAAACTAATACTTGTTGTGGGGTTGGGGGTGTAAACTAGTCTTTTGTGTGGAGTAATTGAACTTTACAGAATTCCACACCGAAATATTACGGACGATTTAGTTACTACATACATTGACGCTAAGCAAATAAGCGCGGTGTTCGTAGAAAGGAGAGACGGTTGGCATCTCCCCTGACAGGGACGGGAACAGCCGACGGGCTTTTCCTATTATCACACATACGTTAAAGGCTTTCCACTTCGGTGGATCTTACCCAATTCTTTTTTCTTTTTAACTTTTACAATATAGAAAAAATATTCAGGAAAAAAGAAGTCTACTCTCAAGCAACTCTTGAATAAATTTAAAAAAAAAATGAACTTGGACAATGTCCATGAACATTTGCCTAATTTGCAGGATGCATCCGAATACAAACAACAGAAATGAATTCTTCGTACTCTGCTAAGAGACACTCTCTGACTCCACCAAAGAGATCACAAACTACCTATACAACTGCTGATCTTTTGGTGATTATCACGTTTTTTAAATTATGGTATACTCGGGGTCCGTTTAATGAAAATGACCCCCAATACTTTGGCGACAATTTATTTCTACCATTCTTGATTGAATCAGCTGTGTATGAACATCATGTACTGGAGAAATGAGTCATATGTCAGCACCTGCTGACCAGAAAGAGGAAAGGTAAGATCCTCTAGCTGTCTTCTGATCATGCATGACTTTCAAAGTCATCACGAGTTGCTCGCGTTGATCCTCCACTTCTGCATATTTTAGGCTCATATGCAGGTAGCGATCGCGGATTTCTTGTAGCTCAGCTTCAAGCTGACATATTTTGTGCACATTCTCGTCTCTTCCTTTGGATGACAAACTGAAGACACAAAAACATGTGAAGTAATTACTCTCAGTTGTCCTGAAGAAATGATAATGTAGAAAGGTGTTCCAGAATCCACAAAATAAATATCAGGAGAAACACAAACAAAGCTTAGGACACAAACCAAAAGATTTTTGTATCGGCTCACCTAATTAGATGGGATTCATGGATACAATTGCTCTCTAAAGTGTGAACTACCGTATCCCCTGGAAATTGGATCGCTGATACACTTTTGGCGAATGTCTCTTGAAGATCCCTGTTGTAGTTGCTTTCTTTGTTGCCATCCTAAGTAAATATGGGGGAATTTCATGAGGTTAATAAAGAGAAGAAATTATATTAACTACATTTTTCCAGAAAAGAAATTGAGTAATAAATATTTACACATTGATCACACAAAAAAGAGAGGATTTCTTGTCCCACGTACTTGTTGAGAGTTTCCTTGATTCTTCTGAACTTTATAGTATGTCTCTGATTGAGAAGATTGTGTATTTATTTCCAACTGCTTGCTCAAGTCCTCTTCCTCTGCCTGTTTTTTGAGAAAACAAAACAAAAATCAGATTCATTGTCTACTGTATGATTGACTTCAAATTTTAAATAAGAGAAGTGGCTCGGTTAACCTTTGAAAGCTTCAACTCCTCTAGAGTAGGAACATCATCTTCTCTTTGGTTGTCTAATCGTTTTCTCTTCAATTCTTCCTTGATGGATTTAACTTGCTTCAAGCAGTCCTCTTTCTCAAATTGAAGGGATTTTATTTTCTGCAGAAACTGGCTATTTACTCTTCTAAGCTGGCAAACCTCATTTTTCAGCTCGGAAACCTTGGCACACATTACTTCTTTTGCAGTTATATCTCCTTCCAGCCTCAGAACTTTCTCCTCTAGTGAAATTTTCTTGTATTTGCATTCTTCCACTTCAGCCACTGCCTTGTGCATGCAAGAGATCTCCTGAAGTAATGACGCCTTCTCTGCCTTCAACTCTTCACAATCTTCATATTTCAACTGCAGTGTAACTTGTAATCTCTCGCTTTCAAACTTCATCCTAGAAAGTGCTCCTTTAAGATCCAATACTTCCTCCTGAAGTAATGGTAAGGTTTGCAGTTGAATCTTTAGACTGGAATTCTCTTCAGTCATTTGCAGCATTTGACATTCAGAAGACAGTAGTTTTGACTCAAGCTCATTAATGGTGCATTTAAGCTTTGCTTCATTGGACGCAAGATGTTCTGCTGTCCTCAGTAGCTTCTCACAGTTAGCAGCCAAGGTTCCCTCCTTGGCTTTGGAAGTACCAAGATCACTCATAAGATCCGACATCTGTGCCATGAGGGATTGTATGTGTTCTTGCAACTTTTCAACTTCGACAGTGTTCTCCAGAGATATTTCATGCACTGTGCACTCTTCCACAAGACGTTTCTCTCTATGGTCTTTAGTCTGTAGGTGGAGATCATCAAGTTTGAACTTAAGGACCTTCTCTTTTGATTCAATTTCTTCCAGCACTGAAGAAAAGTTAGCTTCTAAAGACTCTATCCTTTTCAAACAGGTGGAGAAAGAATACTGAGATTTCCTCAGTTCTGCTTCCAAAACATTATGGCGCGTATGCAATTTTAACTTTTGTTGCCTTAGTTCTGCATTCAAGTTTTGAAGCAAACGACACTCTTCCATAAGACTTTCTGTTGTTGCTTGGAGTTTTGGATTTACTTTCTTCAGATACTCGCACTCTTCTTGAGCATCTAACCATCGGTTTTGCATCTCCAGCAACTTTTCTTTCATATCGAGCTTTTGTGACTCCTTTTCGTGTTCTAATTCTCTGACCTTGTCCTGAAGGTTCACAACACGATTACCTGAACGCTGCAGTTCCAAACGATTCAATTCCATTGCATCAGTCAAATGCCTTAGTTGAGCTTCCAACCCTGATACTCGTTCCGACAGATCTACATTTTCTTTTTCTAATTCATACAAATGAAGTTCTAACTCATATTTATCACTCTCTAGCTCTAATGTTTTCATTTTGAATGTCATCTTGGAGACATCTCCACAAATACATCGATCAAGAAACATCAAACCATTTGTGGAAGTGTGTAAAAATTTAGAGGTGGACCTAAGTTCTTGTTGCACGCTTTCCATTCTCTCCTCCATCTGACATTTACTCATCTGGAGATCAGAGATTTCAGTTCTCAAATCAGTCTGCTGGTGCCTTAGGGCTTCGATCTCTGCATCCTTTTTCAGACAGTCTCTTTTCAGCTCCAGTATCTCCGAGTTCTTTGCTAAATTATCACTGCTTAAAAGTTGAACCTTGCCGTCTAGCACCTTATTTGAATCCTCAAGCCTTTGACAGCAAGAACAAGGAGTTTTTTCCTCTGGAAGGTCATCCTTTTCTCCATCTTGGACTTCACATGCATCTTTTACTGTTGTATTGGGTTCATCCTCGATATGCTTACTACCATCAACACATAGAGCCAATCTGCACCCCAATAACTGGAGCAATTTTTTCAGCACCGCATCAGTTTGCTCGTCCTTAGTAGCATTACCTGTACATTCACAAAGTTCCAAATTACAAATAGCATCTTTAAACTCAGTGTTAATAGTAAAGAAAAGACAGTTTGTCTTGTATTCCTGTTGCACGAGAAACATTCTAGATACTTACATAATGTGGTGAGCAAGGCATAGACATCTTCAATACGTCCTGACTCAGAACTCTGGAACATTGCAGATACATTTTCATGAGTGAAACCACCATGACAACTTTCTTCCTGATGACATTCTAATGGGATTGCAGCAACTTTAGTTCTCTGATCTTGTTCTTGTACTTCAAAGCAACGTGAGATGATTTCAGCACTAAGCCTCGAAACATTGTCCTTAACTCGTGAATGAAACTCCATTTGAGCTAAGGTCTCTTCCTGATCACAGGTTTTCTGCTTACTTTCAGAGGCAGCCGTCTCTGCAATTATTTTCTTCTTCCCCTTATCATCTTGAAATGGTGAAGAAAGGAGCCCACCGTTACTTACTTCAAATTCGGAACCACCAGGTGATTGTTCACTTAGCTGACCCTCGACGGACGATGAACTTAAAATGGGACCGCTGATAGAGGAAGTTCCCTTTGATTTCAGTTCGTACAGAAGTTCCAGATTTTCTTCTGTCAGCTCCTTGCAATCTCTCTCAAGTTCCTGAAGCTTTTCTTTGAGAGTCTCATTTTCCCGGATCAGATCACAGTCAGCTGCAGGTTTGGCCTTATTTGTCTCGGAGCCCTCTGCACTTAAAAGTCTGGATAACTCTGCCTTCAAATAAGCAATTTCCTCTTCTTGTTCTCTTGACCTACTTCTCCATTTTTCTTCACAATCTAAAAGAGCCTGAGTTCTTTGACCTTGCTCGAGTTCAATCTCATGAGATTTCTCCCTGATAATTTTTTCCAGATGTTGAGTGGTGTTTTCCAGATTTATCTGTGATTCCTGCAACTGTTGAAGCTTGTCCTCTAGGTTCTGTTGGTTCACTATATGTAGGTTCTCAATCTCCAGTTTCTGGTTTTCAACAGTTTCTTCCATCTCCTGCAGAATGGAGACTAGTTGAATATTTGATTCTTGAGTTTTATTTAGCTGTAAAGATATACTGTCATTTGATTCTTTCTGAATCCTTAGCTCCTCTTTTAAAATCTTTTGGACACTGTCCATATCTCTGACTTGGAGCATTAAACTATCAGTTGCATTTTCCTTTTGCATGGATTCTTGTAAAAGGACCTCCAGATGTTTGATTTCTTGCATCAAACCATCACGTTCTGTGCCCAATGAACAAAGCTCCATCTTAAGGTTTGCTATCTGTTTTGTCTGGTCAAAAAACTCCTTCCTTGACATTTCCAAGTCGGTCTTTAAGCTTTGAGCATTTTGTTCCCACATCAAGGCCTCTGCAATTAGTTCTTTACTGGTAATATCCTTGGCTTGTAAGGAGTTTCTAGAGGAAGCAGCAGGTTGCACTGATGCAGTGTTATCATGTGAGAGCTGTTTGAAATCATCTTTTTGATTTTGAGCATTCTTTCCTGATCCCGAATTCATTAAATTATAGGGAGAGTTGTGTGATTTGGGCGACTCACAAAAAGAGTAAGAACTGCAGGATGCACTACTCCTGGAATCAATTGATTCTTGTCTGCCAATTATGTGATTAACAGGCCTGTTTGAGTCACTTAGGGAGGAAAAACTTTCTCTGCCCAATGAATCCTCAGTAGAGCCAAAGCTATGAGATGAACTCAGAGCTCGGAAACCAGTTTCCTGTTGGGAAAGCATAATATTGCTTAAATAATATAGGAAGCTGGAGATGATAAAGTAACCAAATAGATGCACCATAGATACTTGTAATAGGAGATCCCCAAGAGAAGACATGGATAAAATTATAATTAGAAACATACTCCGATTTGTGATATTGGAGCCTATATATGCATCCGGTGAGTTCAATCATCCAATTAGTTTGATATATATCTATGATTTTCTAACTACCCCTTATTGTTGTGTTCCGTAATTTTCTAATTTTGCATTCTCTGTATCTCTGTCTGTGTCCATGTCCATCGTCATGTCTAAGCTACTAAGGCTGCATTCAAGATTTAGATTCCAGGCAATACCGCAGCCACTTTTTATCCCTTTAAATGTAACTAACTGACATAAGTTTCCTGAGAGGTTATGGTACATTTTTTTTCTGGTCAACTCTAGTTAGATTACTGACTGAAAGCATTGCATGGAAACTCAGACTTGGCTAACACTGAAAATGAAGAAAGGACATATTAATCTATAATTCTATTGGTAAATTCCACTAAAGGCCTAATTTTCTACTATTAATTGCATTTTGAATGTGAGAATAAGAAAGTAGTGGTAGAAGTTATCCAAATATTAAGTATGGGACTAGCTACATTTTAATTGTGTGAATACTCAAATGTTTGGAACTTAGTAGAGAAAAGAGTCTATCGGAAACAGCCTCTCTACCCCTCGGGGTAGAGGTAAGGTCTGCGTACACACTACCCTCCCCAGACCCCACTTGTGGGATCTTACTGAGCTGTTGTTATTGTTGAGAAAAGAGTTTCTCATATAATATCCTAACAGATATTGACAAATGCATAAATCTTTATGACTAGATAGTTAGATACCTCTGATTTCATCTCCATGTTATTGTATTCCACGTTCTCTTCTTCTGCGTAGATGGGCATGTCTTTAAGTTCATTTACCCTACTAGTTCCAAACTGATTCTTTTAAGTATGGATAACGAAAAAGAAAAAGAAATAGAAATCTGGAAAACTGAGCAAGAAGTTGCTATCTTCTAGTGACAAACCTGATTGCTGTCAGACACTTGATCTCCAGCTGCAGAAACATAAGAAATTGAATCAGTGGTAGGTAAGCCCTAAAGCTGAAAGCATTATGTACTCAGGTGTACTTTAGCTAACATGTTCATGAATGAAATATAGGCCAAACACGTAAGGGAATTGACTGAAAATCTTTGACAAGGACCTCGAGTATTCAGGATGGGATGAACATTAGGATGCTCCAAATTATAATTTCGTGCAGTTCAGATGAGGAAGTTAAAGCTGGAAGGGCGGCTCAATGATATTTGTGGCCTAAAGCCAAACTTCAATGAGGGGCCCTAACTCAGTATCACCGAGATGGCCAAGGAAAAGCATAGAAAGAATGGAGCAAGAGTAAAGATTAAGGCAGTGAGTGCTATAGGGAAAGCAAGCTTGAAACTTCGCTGGTTTCTTGGAAGATTTGTGATGGTGTTATTTTTTCATGCATTTGTTTGGGATTTTCTTGGGGTGGTGATAAAAGATCAATAAATAAGTGGGTTTGAGTGGATTTTGTGATGATATTGGTGGTTTTTGATCAATTTTGGTGATATTGGTGAACTTAGGAGTGGTGTTTGGATTGCACATAGCTACTTCAAAACAAGAGAAAACAGAGAAATCTTTGTTAGCAGGTTTTCTTGATTTCTTTTGCTATAGGTTACCTAATTCGTTTTAGTAGTGAGAATTCCTGAAATGATATTGAAATGCATAAAAAAGCCAAATGAATAATACTAGTAGAAGAGAAGAAGTTAAAAAGAGATAAAAAGAATATATTCATGCCTGCATGGATCTCAAAAATAATAATAATGTATAAATGACACAAGAGGTGGAATTTTCATGCCTGCACGGATCTCAAAAATATATTCTCTCCTCAAACGGTTCCCTTCCCTTAAAATGTGCAGCTTTTTGTTTTTTCAAATATTTATTATTGTTAGAAAATATAGACTAATATATTACTCCCTCCGGTCCAAAATAAGTGATTTTTTTGGATGTTTTCACACAGATTAAGAAATTCACCTTTTAGCATTAAGTAGCAATAGAATTGACCATATTAACCTTTACTATCTCACATAAACACTCCTAACACATATTCCAATACTATTTACTCCAAGGACAATGTAGGAAAAAAATAATTAATTCATTCTTGAAATCTGAAAAAATCACTTATTTTGGACCACAAGAAAAAAAGTAAAAATATCACTTATTTTGGACCGGAGGGAGTAATAGTTACAAAATTTTGGGCCCCCCACAAATAAGGGGCCCTAAGCAACAACTTTACCTGCTTTACCCTTGGGCCGGCCCTGTGGAAACATATTTATGATGTTAAGTAAATTTGTCCAATATTGTTGTTTTGATCATCACGATTATTAAGTTAAGTAATTTGTAATAATAACATATTCAACTTCACATTAAAAGTATGAAAAATATAGCATAAGCATGCAAAGTAGTAGAAGGGGCTCTCAAATTTTTATGAGCAAAGTAAATGATAAAACTTGAGAATTATTAAGCACAAATGAAACGAAAAGCTTTCTAGAGGATTACTAAGATCTGAGAAGCTAGTAGATAAACACAGTTCCTGAGCTAAGGACACGGATAAAAGTAGTGACTGATTCATTTGTTAAAAGAAAAATAGGTTGTTTTGTACTTTTGTCCAGTAATGAAACAGGAAATAACTTTTTATCTTTGTACTTGAGTAGAGGAAGATGAACCTGTTTATTGCAAAAGAAGCATGGAATATTGGTAAAACACGATAGGGTGAGTCTACAAAGAGTAATGCCTGAACATGTTGAGCCGGAATGCAGGAAAGAAATGGTAATCATGGGATATCTAGATAATGTTTTGCAATTTAAAGCGCTAGCGCTAATATCAAACTTGAAAGCATCAGAAGATGGTCTCACCTGTAGAACTGTGGCATAATTACATTTTCTGAAAGGTAGGGAAACTGGAGTATAAGCTGTTGCATCCCTGTAGCGAGCAGGATTTACAGCAGCCTCTCCGAGGATGCTAGATCTCGCAGATCCCTGAAACAGAAAGCTGATAACATTATAAACATGAAAACTAGAGTCAAGTGTAGCAAATTCAATAAGCTTAAAGCTAATTGATTCAATAATATCGATAGATAGAAATATAGGAAGGTGCCACACCATTGTCACAATAAACTTAAAATGGAATTGCTCTTGTTGGTTTGAGATATCATCTGGGGTAATCCATATAGACTGCGACCATGTCTCTGTCCACTTGCAATTGCCATTTCGTACCGAGGCTTTCCCTGATTTGCTGACTGTTTTCCCTGTTTCCACGCAGATAAGAGAGATGGAAAGTTTGTCCCATCCTTTAGGTACCTGAGAGAAGCAAACAGTGGAAACTTTAAACTGAAACTAGATGTGAAATTTTCAATCAAGATGATGATAGTGAAGCAATTAAGACATCAATATTAGATGATTAATCTCTGAAATGCACTTATCAAGCAACAGAAATATAAACACTAAAACAAAGCATTCCGCAGATATAAACAGTTTGAGAAAAGGATTTTGTAGCTTGCCATTATCTTACAAGTATCTGTTCAGTCACAGAAGTGCAAGCAGAGGAAGACATTCCCATGTTAAACAATAACAATTTAAGAAACAGTAATTGGATATTTTGAAACATTTTATGAGGTAAGAAATGAAAATCCAAGAGGAAAAGAGAGTCCATATCGGTCAGCAAGTGAATGCATGAGACAAGACAGTTTAGCTCTTAGACTCATAAAGAGTGTGAACAAATCAATGAAATTGAACCATATTGGAGATAAGTGGCACCAAGTTTCATGGAAAGAGGCATATAAAGTGGCAGCAAACATGAGACTAATTTGGCCTAAAACTTTTGAAGGTTTCTCTATGAGTTATTCATTTCCCACATTGTCAAAATTTCTGTCCCTGAAATCTTTATGCACTGTTTATATTTATTTCCTTGTATACTTTCAAGGTATTACGTTCTCTTTTTCTATTTTCCACTTTCGGCTTCAGGTACTAATCCTTCCACATACCTCCAATGTGCCATTAATTCGTACCTTTGTACATGGTTTATACTGCAATATGCTTCCTAGTTCAATCATTTATTGCTAATGATATCAGAGTAACAGACTGGTTATATCAATTCTGGAGCAATTGGCACTTCTATTGTATTCAAAAGTACGTTTTCTGGTGTTTCTTTCTCCTTGTCAGCTGTCAACTTTCAAGAAAAACTTATCCTTTTTCCATGTAATGTAGGAGAAAAAAATGCCCCAGATGTTTGCGTAATTGCGTGGTGACAATGAGCAGCAGTAGTAGCAGGCAACAAATGACTTTTACTAGTCTAAGGAGAAGGAAAAAAACAACTAATACTAATGGACAACCAGGTTTAGAGCCCATGCATACATCACACAACTGCCACTCAGAATCTCTGTCTTGTCATCTTTCAGAATCAGCTGTAGAACAAAAGCAACTAAATGCTTCAAAAGTAGTTTGACCTACTTTGACAGGTTCAGCCAGGTTGTAATGCAGCTAACAAATTCCATATTGTTGTTTTGATATTAGCTTTGCCATGTTCAGATGTTTGCTTACATCTCACTCTAGTTTCAACTATAGTCTTGCAGTGCTTTGATCATTTCAACTGCATTAGTAGGCACGGATAACTATTACTTGCAGTCATCCCCCTATTTCCCATGGTAAATACCACAACATTCAATGTGAGAAAAACAAAGTGTTCTTATCCAATGGCCCCTTTAAATTTTTGAAAAGACCCTTTAGTATTATTCAAAAATATACACGGTACTCCAACATATTTTATCTGGTCAAATGAAGTTATTTCTCTATCTTCTGGCTACTCCCCACTTTAAAAATAAACTACTAGTATAATAATTCTTGTTGCTTCTCTGGTATCATCTTGTGAATTTTTTTCTTACGTATTGGAACATTGAGTAACTATTGACAAGGGTAGACTAGTTGTATAATGCTTATCTTTTGCAATAGCTCCTACACCACTAAAGTTGAATGTGTAAATAACAGTCCTATAGCTGGAACATCTGGTTTCTTTCAGTTTTACTCTTTAGCATGAGAAGAACTCTAAGGACTACGGTTACTTTTACAACTTAAATTAGCAGAAGAGGAACCAAAACTTGTGAACAAAATCGCGAATGCACCTGTACATTTACCATTAGCTACATGTACATCTATTTATGACGGTGTTTGACTGGACACGAAATTTAACAGAGTTTAAGAAAGAAAGAATTACTTTTGAAATTTGTGGTTTAAAACAAGCCATACACATTTTTGTCACAATAAATCATCTCATTAACAATAAAATTAGAAGTTTGAAGTTAAAATTGTTTTTACATATAAAAAATTGCCATTCTTTTGGGACCGACTAAAAAAGAAAGCGCAGCATATAAAAGTGGGACAGAGGAGTATAGAACTTTGCACAATTGCCCTATTTGGTATATCACAAGTCTTTGTTCCACTTTTCTTTAGCATTCCTTCTATGATTTCAATGAACCCAGTGGCGGATGCAGCGTATAAACTACGGGTTCAATTGAACCCATAACTTTCGACGCGGAGTAAAAATTTATATGTAGAAATTCATTAAAATTGCAAAAATAGTAGATATGAACCCATAAATTTAAAAATACAATGGGTTCAATGTTAAAAGCCTTAAAATTGAACCCATAAGATTTAAATCCTGGATCCGCCTATGAATGAACCAACAAAATAACGGCTATCTAATAGCTTCCCCTGACACGGAACAAATAACAAATACTCCTTAATAAAATAATACAGAAGAAGATAAATTCCAGCCTATCTAACAGATATGTCCAAATAAAAACACATCTTGTTACAGAAGAATAAAAGAATAAAGTGCACATGCATATATGTTCCTTTATCAACACACTGCCAAACACTATATTAAGCTGTAACAGTAACTTACCCCCAGAATCAAACACAAATAAGCACAATTCAACATGTATCCCACTACATAGATTTATTTGCTTCAAAAATAAATAAAAATGGACAAATTATTACAGAAAATCCAAACTGTATCAGGTATGTAAATAGCAAACCAATCAAACAGCAGGAAACAAATCAGTTTCAAGAGCTAATTCCACAGTGTAAAATTCATATTAAGCTGTAAATTTACCTCGAGATACTCAAAACTCACACACACAAAAAAACACACTAACACACGCACGTTGATTTATTTGGCTCAACACTCAACAATTATAGCAGAAATTCCGAGCTTGAGCAGGCATATAAACAGTAAACCAATCGAACAGCAGAAAAAAAAAATCAGTTTCAAGTGCTAATTGCACATAGTGTAATTGGTATATATTAAGCTGTAAATTATACCTCGAGATACTCAAAATACACACACACATATTCGCACATACCTGACGAGCGTGAAGGTTGGAGAAGGAGAAATCGAGTCGTTGGCCTGATTTCTCAGAAAACGAAGAAGACGACCTGTGGCGGTGCAATTTGAAAATCTTATCTCTGATCATCATCTCAAATCCTTAGTAATAATGCAATGCTAATAGCTAGAGTTGGAAAATATATAGAAGCTCATATAGCAGAATAATGGAGGGGAGGGACGTTGTGTGTGTAGAAGGTGAAAGTAGAAAGAGGAGTGGATAACTGAATTCTCTTCTGTGGGGGCTGTGTGCTAATATAAAAGTAGACTAGTAGTGGGTTTAGCTATATTCGCTGCTGTCGTTATCGTTATTCAATATGGGGGTTGGAATTGGTTGGTAATTAGACTAGATGGGGTTATTTTGGCGTTTACTGCTTATTAACAACTTACCTTCTATTTATAACGAGTTACGTTCCAACGAAGAAGAAGAAGAAAAAAAAGGTATTATTATTACAAGTTTCAGTAAAATTTGAGATGGAACAATGTCCGATGCGTGACGATTAGTGTCGTTGTTTAAGTAAATGTACAACTGTGAGATTCTAGCACAGTATATTTTTATATAGGTAAAATTAGATCTTACCGTGTGACATAGCGCCATCAGCATGGGACCATGATCAAGACCGAAACCAGTGCAACCGAAAGAGCATGCACCCTGAGCAAACCAACTACTTTCGGTGTCAAAATCAGCTATACCCCGAACCTTCCTGAGATCGTGGTCTTTTCTGCTACACAACTACAGTAACAACCCCGCCCTATCTAGACTATATATAATACCTTGCTTTATTCACTTGTAACAATCATTTGATTTATATACATCACTTGGGCTAATCACTGTGTATTTAGCTACCATACATTCCTAAATTTATTTTGAAAATTTTGATTTGTAATGTGTTTGGACATCAGTTTTTAAAATATATTTTTCAAATTTACCTTTTGGAAAAACATGAAACATGATTTATACCCACAAGTTCTAAAAACTATCACACATACCCAATGGTACCATTATCAATAACATTCATTATATTATCACAAATCATAGTTTTGAACATAAATAAATATGGTACAAAATTATCATTTTTATAATGAACTACATGATACACCTATCAGATGACCGACAAGATGAAGCAACATTGTTACAAAATAATAAATGGTGGGCTTTTTTATAAAATACAAAAGTTTGGGACAATTTTTAAAAAATATAATAGTGATATTTTGGCCCAAAACCAGCGATTGAGCTGGTTTTAGGATTTGGGATTTTGCCAAAATGTAGGCAAAATCTATGCCAAACATGTATTTGCCAAATAAAATTTAAATTTATTTTGACAAAATCGCCAAACGGGTCCTTAATTTATTCTTTGGCAAGATTATCTTTCTCTTTGTGTTTGTTTTCCGTGCACAGTAAATTAACTTGATATAACCTGTCAAAGGCCAAGGATCAATAAGATTCCTTATCTCAATCTTCGCTCTATTTATCATTATTGTTCTTTGATTTATTGTATACCCTTTGGTTTAATCCGTTTGACGGTTGCCTTAAAATATAAATTTAATTGTTTATTCTAAACCCAGTTTTAGATTAAACAATATTTATTTCAAGGTCCTCAAGATTATATTTAGATGACAAATTTAGGATGACCCATAAAGATAAGAAATAATTTTGGTAAAAATATTCCATACTTTATCACGAGAAAAGTTACAATCTTTTTTTCCCCATGAGACGAGAACTCCGGCTAGAGAAATTAACAAAATCCAATCAAAGGCACATGCTTCTATTTTCTAAAGTTTTTTGGGGAGAGAAGCGAGAAAAAACCCAAAATCATACATTATGTTTGGCTTTAGACTCAAAGTCATACATATTCTTCCACATGGAGCACTAATAGTCCATTAACTTAAACAAAATGGTGCACTTTTAGTCATAATACTAAATGCCATTAATTTTTAACATAAATCTAAAATCTTACAAAATACTTGTTCCATTTATTTTCTTGCTTACTGAAGAAAGAAAGATGAGAGATTTATGTAGATAGTAAATAGCAAATATACATAAAGTTTATTTACTATTTATTTAATATACTTAAAATATACATTTACTAAGAAATATTAAACATTGTTAATTTTTATTTACAATGATTGTTATCTAGATAACCTCAAATGTTATCCAAATTTTTTATTAGATACATAAAAAAAATTATGTATATTTAACGGTGTTTAAAATTAACTAGTAAACATAAAATAAAAAAATAAATTATGTATCTAATAAATGTTATCTCCACCTTTACATAAAATGTTAAACTATTTGACATGTCATACAGTTTAACAAATGTTATCTCCGCCACTGTATGACATGCCAAATAGTTTAACATTTTATGTAAAGGCGGAGATAACATTTATTAGATACATAAAATTTATTTTTTTATTTTAGGTATGTTTACTAGTTAATTTTAAATATCGTTAAATATACATAATTTTTTTTATGTATCTAATAAAAAATATGGATAACATTTGAGGTTATCTAGATACCAATCATTGCAAATAAAAATTAATAATGTTTAACATTTCTTAGTAAATATATATTTTAAGCATAGTAAATAAATAGTAAATAAACTTTATGTATATTTGCTATTTACTATCTACATAAATCTCTCATCTTTCTTTCTTCAGTAAGCAAGAAAATAAATGGAACAAATATTTTGTAAGATTTTAGATTTATGTTAAAAATTAATGACATTTAGTATTATGATTAAAAATGCACCATTTTGTTTAAGTTAATGGACTATTAGTGCTCCATGTGAAAGAATATGTATGACTTTGAGTCAAAAGCCAAACATAATGTATAATTTTAGGCTTATTCTCGAGAAAAACTGACAAATGTATTCATATTGTTTAATCCCCTCTCTCGATATGACGTTAAACTTTTATCAATCTATCATTAAAAGTAAAGAAACAAGCTCTACTGCACATGTAGTGCAGGTGCAGCTATTAGTTGAAACTTGAAAGTATGTGACTTTTGTGTTTATATTGTGACTTTGTAGTTTGGTCTAAGAGCCCGTTCAGTCATAAAAAAATTCACTTTTTTCGAGAATTTTTCGCTTTTTTTTTCCGAAATTTTTTTGAAAAATTTTAAAAACTCCAAAATGTTATTTTTCAAAATTTTCACATAAAATTTTTTTAAAAAAAATCCAAAATTATATTCATATCCAAGCATAACTCTAATTTTCAAATATCATTTTCACTTGAGATTTTTTTTTTTTTTCTTTTTTTGCTTTTTCTCGGAATTTTACAATTCTAATGTCCAAACGCCCACTAACTTATTCTGCCCTTTCCTCGTTGCTTTTTAATACAGATATATTTTATAAATTAATTAAATCGTTTAATTTCATTTTATTGGATTCTATTCAAATCGGGGTTCTTTGAAATTTGCACCCTTAATATAACATGTTACAATTATGCAGGGGTCATCACGTTTAATTCTAGTTCTAAAAAGGATAAGCGATCGATGTAAATATAATTCGATCTAAAAGTCCGGATTCGATTCCTACAGAGAACTAAGGTTTCGCTATAATTGTTCAATATCGCTAAGAAGATAAACTCGAATAAATTTCTAAGTTATAAAGATTAAGATTCTTATATCTAACTAATTAACTAAGAAACTAAAGCACTAAATTAACAACTAAAGATACTAAGGGTTGGAGATTAAATTTAGGAGGTATAGAGTTATGATTTCCCCCGAATGTTGGAATCCTTCCAATTATGTTCCCTACAATTTCGCTTATGTATTCTCTACTGATCGTGAGTACTTTAGGTGCCATAATTCTCTCTCGAGCAACTAAAATAATTTACTAGACATATTCTCTCAAACTACGCTAGTTAGCTTTATCTAACCACTCATTATGCCCACATCAAGGCTTTGTTATTTCTAAACCTACCTTTAAACCCACTGTATTAATTTTTCACACAAGTAAGGAGTGACGTTGTTCAACAACCACCTAAATATGTATCCTTTCTCAAGCAATACATAATAAATAGGGACAATCAATCGATGACCATTCAATCAATTGAAATAAGCACGTAGTTGAACAAATAAACAAATTCAATGGTTAAGTTATACTAAAACATAACAAGAATTCATCCTCCAAGAGGTTCCATCAAAACCCTAGATAACAAATTAGCTAATCATAATAGCATGCACAACTACAATACTAGAATTCATAACCAATAATAGAAATAGGAAGAAGGAAGTGGAAAACTCGTAGAAGAATTCTTCGCCTTGCTCCTAATGTGTACTTACTTCCTTAGGTCAAATTCCCGGTCTCGGTTAGCCTCCTTAATCTCTCTAAAAATAACTCTCTATCTTCTGGGCGAATTAGGCTTCATATAGGCATATGTTAGTTGCCCTAGAAATTACATAATTGACCTTGGGTTATTGGTCTCCGTCAGCCCGTCCGCGGCCGGGGATTTGACTGCGGATCTAGCTGCAAATTTCACCCAGTGTTCTACCTCACATCCGCGGCCAGTGCGCGGCCGCGCACTTATCGTACATTTTTCACCCAGTTCTGTTTGGAATTTGGAAAGACGTAAAACATGAAAGTTGTAGACCTTTGAATTAGCTTTCTAACCATATATTGTTGAGATCAAATGAATTTCTGAGAGAAAAGTTATGTATATTTTATTAGACAGTGTGCAATATGCCTACTTGATTCTTCGTTCTATCTTACCTATCATCCGTTGATCCCCGAACACGATCCGAGCTTTTACTAAGTCTTAAGAGATCCAAATCACTTGAATTAATTCAATAATATCTACATAGCTCGAAATCACTCTTACAAGGCATAAAACACACAATTAATGCAAAACACTAGCGATTAAAGCTCAAACTCAACTGAAATGCAGTGAATTGGAATGTAATAATTGACTAAAATACATAATTATAGCCTATCATTAACACTTCACACTCAGACGAGCAATCAAATTACACTTTATATAGACCCGATCTTTTTAAACAACTCTCCTAACTCATCACACAAGGAATATTTAAAATAGACTAAGCACAAAAGTGTAACATCTTCACCTCAAGATTTGACTCACAAGTATCATGCATTATTCACAACTCACCCACTTAATCTAACACAGAGGTCAAGGATTACCTTTTTTTCACAAATCAAGTGCCCTCACACAACAAAGATAGTAGTTTCTAAAAAAAATAAAATAATTAAGAACATTTAGGAATTCAAGATATAAAGAATTCACTCACTCTCAGAAATAATATTCATATGCCACAAAAGATGCACCATAGGCTTTCTCGTAGTGTACTACTCTACTAATCGATTTCATTCATTCTAGGATTAAGTAGGACTTTATTTGGTTGTAATATAAGTTGCGGGACGGATATGATATATTTAGATAAGTGACTACACCTCCCTCAGCACTTTAATACATATACTTTAACATTCAAATCTCATATTTATGTAAAACCAAACTCCACCTTCACATCAATGTATATTACCCCATACTTCTTTAAGTACAATTACATCAAGAGTTACTAATTCTCAAGGAATATTTTTTTTACAGCAATTACAACTATTTATTTTTCAATTCAAGTGGCTCTTACTTTTCCAAAACAGTGCACCTTTCTCTTTATTTTATTATCCACTCAAAAGCCAAACCAACCACCACATAATTTAACTTTTACAAAGTTCATAACAATTTAAGTGCTCATGAGAGGTTAGAAGGTTCAAATAAATGTTCAATTCAAACAAATGGGTAAGGCTTGTAATGTGGTTGCCAAAGAAACAGGATTACGGGCTCAAAAGGGTTAACTACGATACATAACAATTAAGCGGGTAAAGTAAACAAAGAAATGCCTATATCACTTCCAAGACTGAACAAACTACTATTTCGCTTTGCAAACTTATGGGGCAAGTTCTAGACATCAAATGAAATGCATAGAATAACACAAAACCTTGTACACACATGACACATAACTCACTCAGGATTAGATTCAGAAAGACACTCTAGTCAAAGCAATTAAGCAAATTTAAGATCATACAACTTAAGGTACTTATACAAGAGTCAAAAATTGAGCATAAACGTCACAACTAAAGTACTCACTATTCTCAAGGCATAACAAAGTCAAGAGATATTTCTTCAATTCAAAATACAGCACAATGACTCCTATTCCTAAAAAAATAAAAAATAAACTAACTATACCCAGTTCAAACAAAACACTTGGAAAAGAACAGCGGCACAAAGAAAAACCAAGGGGTAATTGCTACACTACCTAACAAAAAAATATTTTTGTCTTTTTCTTTAGACTTAAATCCCTCAAAAAAATTATCTAATAGATCCATCGTCGGAAAAAGTCCAATCTTTAAAAAAAATATATTATTCAATTAAAGTAACACAGCTAAAGTAGCATAGAAAGTCACTTAGACAATCTCCTCACCCCACCCATAAAATTGAGCATTGTCCCCAATGCACATCATAACTATAATAGGGTAAAAGAAACTCCCTGGTAGGCCAAAGACCGAAGCACTAGCAGCTCATGGGGTACTCAGACTTCTCCCAGGCTTGGTCTTTCGTGCGGGTACCTCACACTTAGTTCCAACCTGTAACGACCCGATCGGTTGTTTAGAGTTATAGCGCTCCGTTCAGTAGTCTGAGGCTATGAGCAACTTCATTTCAGGTATTATGACTTGTACGCGTGGTCAGAACTAAATTTCGGGAAATCCAGAGTAGATTCGGAAAGAGAATTCTTATTTCGGAATCTTAAAGTTGAAAGAATAAACTAGGATTGGAATTTTTGATAAACGACCTCGGAATCAAGATATGTTGGTTCCAGTAGGTTTGTATGATGATTTCGGACTTGGGCGTATGCCCGAATTGGGTTTTGAATAGCCCGGGAGCGTTTTGGCACCTATTGTGGAAGTTAGCATTTTGGAAGAAATTTCTTAAGTTTGGCTTGAAGTGCATTTCAGTGTTATCGATGTCCATTTGGGATTCCGATTCTAGGAATAGCTCCGTATGCTGATTCTGGAGTTAGGAGCGCGATCGGAAGTGAATTTGGAGGTCCGTAGGTCATTTTGGAGCCATTTGGTTAAAGATAGAAATTTGAAGGTTTTTGAGAAGTTTGACCGGAGGTGGAATTTTTGATATCAGGGTCGGAATTCGATTCCGAAAGTTGTAGTAGTTCTGTAATGTCGAATATGACTTGTGTGCAAAATTTGAGGTCAATCAGACGTAATTTGATAGGTTTAAGCATCGAAAGTAGAAGTTGGAAGTTCTAAAGTTCATAAAGCTTGGATTGGGGGTTGATTCATGATTTTAGCATTGTTTGATCTGATTTGAGGCCTCGAGCAAGTCCGTAACGTGTTTTAGGATTGGTTGGTAAGTTTGGTTGAGGTCCCGGGGGCCTCGGGTGGATTTCGGGTGGTTAACGGATCGAAAATAGGATTTTTGGAAGGTTGAGGATTGCTGGTTGCTGTCATAATCGCACCTGCGGAAGAGGGGCCGCAGGTGCGGATTTTGGTCAAAGGATTGATCATCACAGATACGGTCAAGGTTCCATCTGCGGAGAGGTGGTCGCAGAAGTGGAAGAGGGCATCTTGGAGAGGACCGCAGATGTGGTCAGAGTTCCGCAGAAGCGGGACCGCATCTGCAGGAGGCATGTTGCAGAAGCAAAAAGAGGGTGGCCCAGGGGAGACCACAAATGCAGCATTTCAACCGCACATGCGGAACCGCAGAAGCGGTCGATGAACCACAGGTGTGGAAATAGCTGGAGGCAGAAGGTTAATTTAAACTCGGGGTTTTGTCATTCTTCTCCCATTTTTCACTTGGCATGGGCGATTTTGGGGAGCTTCAAGAGGAAATTTTCATCATCAACGGCAAGGTAATATGTCCCCACATATTATGAGTTAAATACATCAAGTAAGTATGGATTTAAGCATGAATTGTGTAGAAAAACTTAGGGTTTGAGGGAAAAACCTAGAAATTTTATTCTTGGAATTTAACCACGATATTGAGTATGGAATTTAGTGAATATTATATATTTGAGTTCCTAAGGTCATGGGTAATCTTTATCTTCAAAAAATTTCGGATTTCGGGCACGTGGGCATTTTAGTCAACTTTTCGATCGGAGTTAGGAATTGCTATAAATTAGATTGTAATGAATATTTGAGCATATATTAATGGATTTATGCAACCGTTGGCTAGTTTTGGAGCGTGGTGCATCAATTAGAGTCTTCAGAAGGGCGTGGAATGCCGGTTATGGATCTTCGGAGCAAGGTGAGTCTCCTTTCTGACCTTGTAAGAGGGAATTGTCCCCATAGGTGAAATAATTGATTATGTGGTCCTATTCGTGTGGGGCTACGTACGCACGAGGTGACGAGAGTCCGTGCGTAGCTACTATTATGCTATTGTCCGGGTCGTTAGGACCCAAAAGTATGTTATACTTGGATTATTTATGGACCCATTGATAGCTTTAATTGCTTATATCACCTTGGATTAGTAAATGAATTTAAAAGGGGATTAAACGTCATTTTTCCTAAATTGTTAAAATAGAAATTATTTAATTTGGATAAATATCCCCCGGTAAGTTCTTAATTGACTGATTGAGCATGTATGTCTATTTGTACCTGTGTCACATGCATGATTCGCGAGCAGGGTATGTGTTTATTTATGGAACGGGTCGAATGCCTTGGCAGATTAAATAGATGCATCTATAGGCACGCCGTCGACCCTCGATAAGTGCACATTTTATTTCTGTTGGAGCCGGCCGTCGACCTCGGCATGATTTTCGCGTGATATATTGTTGCCTGGGAATTTTAAGTGTTGATATTGCCTTTCATGGCTTGATATAAATTGATAAGCTAATGAAAAGTAAACCTTGAAAATCCTTTATTATTTGTTAAAGGTGTTTACCTGTTTTCCGGCTTCGTGAGTGGAAAGAAATAATGGCATAACAAGAGAGCAAAAACAAGTGCGAAATAAAAGGGAAACGACGAAAAACAAGTGGGAAAGGCCAATAGTGGTTAAAGAGGGGTTGGAGTGAAAAGAAAAGAAAAGAGAGAACAGAAAGTGCAAAGTGAAAAGAGTTAGTTAAGAGCCGGGATGAAATATGCAGTCGTTCAAATACATAGTAGAAGCTTTTAATTGTTCAGGTACATTGCATCAGATGCGTGCGGTTACCTATCCGTTAAATCTTAAACACTAACAAGTTTGTTGTTGTCATTGAGAACAGGAAGCTGGTTAGTTTGTTTGGCATTCTGGCAACCCACCCGTACAATACTAGGTCTAAACACAAGTTGATTATGGCTAGCCAAGGACTGAACACAAGTATTATTGATCCACCGAGAGAGGTGGAGGAGTCTTGCCAGGTCTGAAAGAGGAGTTACATAAGTTGAAGCACCAAATAGATGAAATGTACCAGGCATGGATGAAAGGGCATCCCCCACCATCATATCTCGCCAACCTTGCTTTCATCCCACCACTAACTCAGCCTCAAGAACCTCCCACGGTTGATTCATCCCCACAATTAGCACCAAGCTTCACCCCTTACCACCACTATCATGGCACCACTTCCCAAATCATCCAAGCTCCACCAGCCAAAGCAACCACATACCCCCCTCCGCCAGCTACCCCTGTTTTCATAGTACCTCCACCGATTGCTGATGAATATAAAATATTTACNTCATCCCCACAATTAGCACCAAGCTTCACCCCTTACCACCACTATCATGGCACCACTTCCCAAATCATCCAAGCTCTTCCAGCCAAAGCAACCACATACCCCCCCTCCGCCAGCTACCCCTGTTTTCATAGTACCTCCACCGATTGCTGATGAATATAAAATATTTATAAGTCCATGTGGAGGATCAGTTTGATGAAGTAGAACTAGGGCCAGCAAACAGAATCCTATGGGATTATGCTAGACCTGGCCGCTCCAACTATGAATCTAGTGTCAGAAAACCTCTAGTGGCGGCCAACAACTTTAAAATCAGGACTGGCCAATTCAAACAATTCAACAGTCTTGCATCTTCACAGGAGACACAAGTGAAGATCCACGCAGTAATTTAATTGACTTTTTGGAACTTGTTGAAACAGCTAAGTATAATGGAGTACCTCCTGAAATCTATCAAGTTAAGGCTATTTCCTTTCTCTTTAAAAGGAGATGCCAAGACTTGGTTGCGAAATTTGCCACAAGGTTCCATCACCACATGGGATCAAATGACTCGGAAATTTTTAAACAAATATTTTTCCTCTGCTAAAACCACAAAGTTAAGACAAGACATCTCTAATTTCTTGCAAAATGACACTGAGTCAGTTTATAAAACTTGGGGAAGATTAAAAGCAATGTCAAGAAAATGGCAACACCATGACATTCCTGAGCATATACAGTTGCATATTTTTTATCACGGGTTAAAACCCTCTTCTAGAAATGTGATTGATGCAGCTGCAGGAGATTCTGTAATGGGAAAAACCACGAAGGAGGCATTGTAATTGTTGAACGATATTTCTAAGAATGCCATCCAATGGCCATCTGAGTGTGTAATCAACAAGAAGGTTGCTACAGTAAATTAGGTTGATTCTTTAAATACAGTAACACAACAAATTGTTTCTTAGGCACAAAAGTTTAAAACTTCTCAGGTAAATACACAACAACCAAGCCAATCCAAGGCTTGTGACATGTGTGGAGGAAATCATATGAACCATGAATGTTAAGCAAACAATCATAATGACGAACATGTCCATTCTATCAGTTATAAACCGTACCCTTTTGGGAGTCCAAAGGCAGAAAAGCATCCAAGATTTCAATGGAGCAATCTAAATGGTACAGAGAACTCTCAAAGCTTTCACAAGCAATAAATACAAGGTCCATCCGGATACTAGAATCTAAACCATGGTCAATCAAACTTTAAACCTTATCAACAAGCAGGGCCATATCAGCAAAGGTCTCAACAAGCTCATTCAAGTCTTGATGATCTTTTGCATAAGTACATTAAGGTCACCGATGAAATGATGGACAGCCAAAATTTATCCCTCAAAAATCTAGAAATACAGTTGAGCCAATTGGCAGCTCTTGTTTCAGAAAAGATTCAGGGTCCCTTACCAAACAACACAAAGATCACCTTAAGGCCATCATGTTATGGTCAGTTAAGGATATGAACCCTATGTAGACTAATCGAAACAATATGTAAACAACACTTAGAATGTAGAAATACCCACTAAACCATCTAAAAATAAATAAGTCAAGAAAAAAGATGAAAAAAATATTGAAAAATTAACTCTTCTCCCAGCGACAATTCCTTTTCCACAAAAAATGAAAAGAGAAAAGCTTGATAGTCAATTGGCAAAATTTTGGGATATTTTAAAAGAGTTTCCATCAATATTCCGTTCACTGATGCTTTATTGCAAATGCCTTCATATGCTAAATTTTTAGAAGAAATTTTGTCAAACAAAAGGAAATTGGAAGAAGTTTCTGTGGTAATGCTTACTGAAAAATACAGTGCTATAATTCAAAATAAGCTACCACAAAAACTTGGTGACCCAGGAAGTTTTACAATTCCATGCACTTTGGGAGGAAATTATTTTGAAAAAGCACTCTGTGATTCTAGAGCTTCAATAAATTAGATGCTATTTTCTAATTTTCGAAAATTGAATCCTGGTGAAATGAAAGACATATGTGTTTCTCTTCACTTTGCAGATCAAAGAACTAAGAAACCTAAGGTAATAATTGAAAATATGCTCATAAGAGTAGATAAGTTTGTTTTCCTGATAGATTTTATAGTACTTGAAATGAAGGAATGTCCCGATGAACCAATCATTTTGGGTAGACAATTTCTTTCAACAAGTAGAGAAATCATAGATGTACATCAAGGACAACTAATTTTGAATGTTGATGAAGAAAGAGTCATTTTTTATTTGCAAAAGATATTAAGATTTTTAGGAGATTAGATGTCATCGTCGTGTTTTTCGATTGACATGCTTAATTATCTTACAGATGAATTCAAAGATGATCAATTAATTCCATACTCAATGGAAATATGTTTGGCCAAATACGTCACAACACAAGATGATGATCCTATCATCAGAAAAGAAGCCGAAATACTAAAAAAAGATTCTGAAGATGAGGAGATGCAACCAAAACAAGTTCAACCAAAAATTGAACTCAAAGTTCTCCCATCTCATTTAAAATATGTTTACCTTGAGAAAGAATTATTTCCAGTAATTATTTTATCTTCTCTTACAACAGGACAAGAAGAAAAACTGATTGAAGTGTTGAAAGCACACAAATAAGCCTTGGGATCGACTATAGAAGATATCAATGGGATTAATACAACTGTTTGTACGCACAAAATCCTTATAGAGGATAGCTATAGGACAATAGTCCAGCCCCAAAGGAGATTGAATCCAGCAATGAAGGAAGTAGTAAAATAGATCGTAAAGCTTTAGGTGGTAGGTATTATCTATCACATTTTAGACAGTCCTTGGGTAGGCCCAGTTCAGGTAGTACCAAAGAAAGGAGGTATGACTGTTATAAAAAATAAAAGTAATAATCTCATGCCTACCATGACCGTAATAGGATGGAGAGTCTATACTGATTACAGACGTCCCAATGATGCTATTAGAAAAGATCATTTTTCTTTACCATTTAGTGATCAAATGTTAGAAAGAATTGCAGGATATGGTTTTTACTATTTTCTTGATGGCTATTCAGGATATAACCAAATACCAATTCCACCTGAAGATCAAGATAAAACAACTTTCACATGTCCTCATGGAACATACGCCAATAGGAGAATGCCATTTGGTCTATGCAACACCCCTGCTACATTTCAGCATTGCATGTTAGAAAAAATTGCTAACATGACTGAAAATTTTCTTGAAACTGTTGTGGTTGATTTTACACTCTGTGGAAAAACATTTGAGAATTGTCTTCAACGCTTGACCTTAGAACTTAAGAGATGTGAAGAGACAAACTTAATTCTTAATTGGGAAAATGTCATTTTGTGGTGTATAAATACCTGCATCTGCACACAAGGTGCAGGGAATAAGTGAGTACTCCAACTCAGTAAGTAATAAAGGTAAATAACAACTGAGCAGTAAGAAATCATGTAAAACAAATCAACATGTTGTATAGAAGCAGTGTAAAACCTTTTGAGAAAAAGCAATGAAGTTGTGAAATTTTTAGAAACATCTTAGCTCAGTTTAAACCTTTTTTGAAAATGACTTTTTCAACAATTACGCAAATGAATGCAAAATAGTTAGTGCCGATAAGCACAAAAAGATCCGCCCCTCGGGCACAAATACCACAGTATAACAGGTAAAATGACAAGTAAATATGAAAGATGAACACATAAAGATTCGCCCCTCGGGCAATATCTCAGAATAGTACCAGCCCCTAGGGCTCACTCTCAGAACAATATCAGCCCCTCAGGCTGACTCTCAGTACAATATCAGCCCCTCGGGCTCACTCTCAGATCACAATGGGTACCCGGGCTCACTGGGGGTGTACAGACTCAGGGAGGGGCCCCTTACGGCCCAAATGCAATATCAAGCCACCTCGTGGCATCATAAACAGGCTCTCGGCCTCACATCACTCAAGTCACCTCGTGGCGTATATATGTATCTCAGGCCCTCGGCTTCATATCACTTAGTGTATCCTCACATCTGGCCCTTGGCCACACTCAGTCCAAAAATCATTACAAGCCCCTCGAGCATTAGTAAAATAGTAGTTCTCAGCCCAAAACATCATTTAAAAATATTATTAAGTCTCAAAACTGAGTAAAAAAGGCTGAGTTGTAAAACAGTGGAAAACAGCATGACTGAGTTCAAGTAATAAGTCAATACAGTGAGGAAATAGTGATAAAAAATCCCCGAAGAGTTCAAATAGTTGGCACGAAGCCCAAATATGGCAATCAGCCCTAGTCATGATGTTAACAAATAAGTTTCAGTCAAATACGCGGTAAAGTCATCAATCGGGATGGACCAAGTCACAATCCCCAATAGCAAACGACCCCGCGCTCATCATCGAGCGCGTCTCACCTCAATATAGCACTAAGATGTGCAATCCGGGGTTTTAAACCCTTAGGGTATCATTTACAATCATTACTTACCTCGAACCAGTGAAATCTCTAGCTTGCGACGCCTTTGCCCCTCAAATCGGCCTCCACACGCATCGAATCTAACCTAAATCAGAACGAATACATCACAATATGCTAAGAGAACAAAGCCCAAGCGAAAACAATCAATAACGGGCACAAATCCCGAAATTACAAAAACTCGAGCCCCTGGCCCACTTCCCGAAAATCAAAAATTTTCACATCATTAGATTCCTTATCTCCCCATGAGTTCATACATACCAAAAGCTCAAATCCGACCCCAAATGGTCTTTCAAATCCCAAATCAAAAGTCCAATTTCTCAAGCCCTAGTTTCTTCAATTTTTGGCTTAGTTTTCATGATTTTCTAGGTGGAATTCACATAATAATCGTGTATTGAGTGCAAAAAGCTTACCTCTAGGTGATTCCCTTTGAATCTCTCTTTAATCTCCTCCAAAATCTCTCAAAAATGAGCAGCTATGGGTGAAAATTGACCCGCATTCACGAACAAGACGACTTTAAAAACATTCTGCCCAGGCTTCATTTCCTTCTATGCGATCGTGGAAAATCCCTAGCGATCGCGAAGCACAAAATTCCAACTCCCAAAATTCACTCTACGCGATCGTAATAAATCGCCTGCAAACGCAATGTCCAGGCTCCTTACTCTACACTATCACGGACACTCCTCCGCGTTCACAATGAACAAAACCATCCAGGACCCCCAGGTCCAATTTACTCTATGCGAACGCAACACTCACTACGCGTTCGCGAAGACCAACCTCCCCAAACTATGTGATCACATGCCAAACTCTGCGAACGCAAAGCACAAATGTACATCCTCCTCAAAACCTCCTATGCGATCGCATGACACCCTACGCGATCGCAGAGAACAAAGTTCTGCAACACCTAAGCTGATTTTTCTGCAACTTCCAAACTCAAAAAATGGCCTGATTGACCCCTCGAAACTCACCCGAGGCCCCCGGGACCTCAACTAAAGGCTCGAACACAACCTAGAATGTTATTCAAACTTGTTCAAATCATCAAAACATCTCAAACAACATCAAATTGCCCAAAACACATCGGATTCAAGCCTAAGTTTCTAAAATCTTCCGAAATACGCTTTCGATAAAAAACCCAACCAAATCCCGTCTGGATGACCTAAAATTTTGCACACATATCCCAAATGACACAAGAAGCTATTGAAACTCTCAAAATTCCATTCTGACCCTTATATCAAAATCTCGCCTATCAACCAAAAATCGCCAAAATATAAACTTCGACAATTCAAGCCTAACCCTTCCACGGACCTCCAAAATACATTCTGTGATGACCCAAAATATCATCTTTAAATTATATAATCATCTCAGTATTTTAAGACCTTGAAAAGCACCATCAATAATTCCTCGACTTGCGTGCGTAGTCCGTATAATTTTTTCGAAGTTTTTTTTAATGAAAAATGGATTAAATTATGAATTAGAGCTTTAAAACTCAATTGAGTTGACTTCGGTCAACATTTTGAGCAAACGAACCCGGATCCAAGTTTTGACCATTCCGGTAGTTCCGTATTGTAATTTTGGACTTAGGAGCATGTTCAGATTTGGATTTGGAAGTCCGAAGAACAATTCGACGCATTTTGGCGAAAGTTAAAAAATAGAAGATTTTTGGAAAAGTTTGACCGAGAGTTGACTTTTTGATATCGGGGTCGGAATCCAATTCTGAAAATTTTCATAGCTTCGTTATGTCATTTATAACTTGTGTGCAAAATTTAAAGTCATTCCGGATTGATTTGATATGTTTCGGCGCAAAATATAGAAGTTGGAAGATTCGAAAACTCATAATTCAATTCGATGCGTGATTCGTAATTTTGGTGTTGTTTGACGTGGTTTGAAGCATTGATTAAGTTCGTATTATATTTTGGGACATGTTGGTATAATTGATTAAGGTCCCAAGGGCCTCGGGTGGATTTCGGAAGATTAACAGAATGGAAACCGGACAAAAAGGGTTGCTGGAATTTTCTACAGAAGCTGTCTTGGACAGTAACTATGCAATCATGGAGCCTATTTTGGAAGCTTATATCTCGAAATCTATAAGGAATCTATAAATGTGTAAAACATGAACTTTGTAGACCTTGCATCCTAGTTTCTATAAAGCTAAACTATTAATTACTTTGATATTTGTACAAAAAGTTATGATCGATTGAATAAGGGTTGGTAAAGCTGTTTTGAAATTTTCCAGAAATGTTTGATGCGAGGAGGCTACGTTGGAAGATTATACCTCTAAATCCATAAGGAATCCGAAGATGTGCAAAACATAAAAGTTGTAGCCCTTGCATTCTAATTTCCAGAACGTTAAACCATTCAGCATTCCGACATTCGTACAAAAAGTTATGACAGATTTAGTGAAGGCCGGGACTACCTTTTTTTTGGCTGGAAATAAGTGCAAGTCGCATTTCATAGATGCGACTTGCCTGGAAAACAGTTTATATTCGGGAATTAGCCATTTTTATTCATTTGTGACGATCGTAGAGCTCGGGAAAAGCGATTTTCAACAGATTTTTCAAGGGAAACATTTGGGGTAAGTGTTCTATATCCGAAAGTGTTTATATTACATAAATCCATGGCTATTTTCATCGTTTATTTCGGATTTGGATGAAAGAAATTGAAGTTTTTGTAAAACTTTCCATAAAAAAAAAAAAATTAGGATTTGAAGGTCCATTTGATATCGGAATTCGATAATTTTTGTATGGTTGAACTCGTATCGGAATGCGTTATCGAATTTTATGTGTTTTGTCCGATTCCGAGTCGTGGGCCCCACAGGCAATTTTGAGCTAAATTTCGGATTTAATTTGGAAAATGTGTAAGTTCATATGGAATTAATTCGTACGATTTATATTGAGTATATTAAATTATTATGACTAGATTTGAAGCTTCGAACGAATTTGCAAGGCAAAGGCTTGTTGGAATTTTGAATTGATAGCAAAACGAGGTAAGTGTTTGGTCTAACCTTAGTTTGAGGGATTAGGAGTTGTGTCTTATTTGTTACATGTTAATTGTGGAGTACGACGTATAGGCATGGTGACGAGTATCTATACGTTGGTGTCAAGCAAGCCCGTGAGTCTTGTATTATAATTGTTATGACTCCGTTGTGGATTATTGTGCTTCATATGTTATTACTGTTTTGATATTATTGTTCCCTTGCCGGGATATTATTGAAATATTATTGTTCCCTTGTCGGAATATTATTGAAATATTATTGTTCCCTTGTCGGAATATTATTGAAATATTATTGTTCCCTTACCGCGATGTTATTGTTTTGATATTATAGTTCCTTTGCCGGGATATTATTGAAATATTATTGTTCCCTTGCCAGGATATTATTGAAATATTATTGTTCCCTTGCCGGGATATTATTGAAATATTATTGTTCCCTTGTCGGGATGTTATTGTTTTGATATTATTGTTCCCTTGCCAGGATATTATTGAAATATTCGGGATGTTGTTATATTTCTCTTGTTCCCTTGCCGGGATTCTTTGTAATTTTTGTTGGCTTGAAATGGGAGCGGGTGGTACGCCTACCACAAGATAATTGAAATGGGAGCGGGTGGTACGCCTACCACAAGATAATTGAAATGGGAGCGGGTGGTACGCCTACCACAAGATAATTGAAATGGGAGCGGGTGGTACGCCTACCATAAGATATAATAAAATGGGAGCGGGTGGTATGCCTACCTGTTACGACCCAATCTCCACACCCGGTCGTGATGGCGCCTCTCGTGAAGACAAGGCCAACCAACTAACCCAATTCGTTTCTTTAACACTTACTAA
>MU779877.1:49419-72716 GCA_026770625.1 Nicotiana glauca | reverse complement strand
CACTCTCTTATTTTGCTCAGAAAAGTGGTTAAAATGAGGGGTTAGGGCGTTTTATCAAAATGGGGGTCGGGTTTTAAAATTAGAAAATAGAAGCCCGGGGTGAAATCTGCGGTCGCATCTGCGATCACAGAGTAAACATGCGGTCCGCATAATGGACCGCAGAATTGCTCCTCAAAAACAAAATGTTTTGACACGATCTGCGACAAGAATGCGGTCCGCATTCATGTTCTGCGATCGCATAATGCGCCGTAGAATTGACCCCCAAAATCCCTGAGGAATTTATGTGATGATTATGCGGTCCGCATTTTGATTATGCGATAACATCGTCGACCGCATTTTCAACTTCAATTTTGACAAACCTTCTGTTACACTCTACGGTAGGAATGCGTTCCGCATAGCGGATCTGCGACCGCATTCTGGACCGCAGAAATGACAATTTCTGGAAAATTAATTCTTTTGGATTTTTAAAGCTTAGATCACTACCAAGGGTCCGAATCGCGGCGAGTTACACACATTCCTAACACAATATTCGGACCTTGACACTATGAGCTACTAGGTTTTAAGCACAATTTTTTTTTTTACGGGGCATTACATCCTCCCCCACTTAAAGTCATTCGTCCTCGAATGAGGATTTTGAAAATCAGTTGGTNAATTGCACATTTTCTATTACTTTGTTACATTTTGCACATAAACTAGTCACTTCAATGAGTCCTACATTATTTAACCATTTCAACATACCACATGCATATAAACAAACAATTATTAATCTACACTTACCATTAGTTGTTTACTTAACACATGAGTCTTTCTAAATCTTTCATTTATCAAAGGAAGGTTCAAGTGATCTAAAGTAATCACAACACATACTACTCTTGCACAATTAGAGAAACTTCACTAGCATTAGGAAGAAAACAATTCAGACACAATGATAGTTGTTTCAGAGATAGAAAGGTCACCTAATTTCTTCTAAGCTTGATCAAACAAATGGGGATATTTCTCTTTCATTTCTTTTTCTGCTTCCCACGTGGCTTCCTCAACTTGTTGACTTCTCCATAACACTTTAACAGAGGCAACTTCCTTATTTATCAACTTACGGACTTGCCTATCCAGGATGGAAAATGGAACTTCTTCATACGACAAGTCTTCATTAACCTCGATAGTCTCGACTGGCACGATGGTGGATGGAGCTCCAACCACTTTCTTCAACATGGACACATGGAACACCGGGTGTACTAATGACATTTCAGGAGGCAATTCCAGCTTGTAAGCCACTTGCCCGATTCTTTGAACGATTCGATACGGCCTGACATACCTAGGACTCAACTTCCCTTTCTTCCCAAATCGCATGACTCCCTTCATAGGAGATACCCTCAAGAACACCCAATCATCAACTTGAAATTCCAAATCTCTTTGGCGAATGTCTGCATAAGGTTTCTGGCAACTCTGAGCAGTTTTCATCCGTTCCTGAATGACCTTAACTTTCTCCATAGCCTGGTACACAAGATCTGGCCCTAGAAATTCTGCTTCACCCACTTCAAACCACCCAATTGGAGACCTACACCTTCTTCCGTACAATGCCTCAAATGGGTCCATCTGAATGCTAGCATGAAAGCTGTTATTGTAAGCAAATTCTATAAGTGGTAAGTAGTCAACCCAACTACCTTTAAAATCCAAGACACAAGCCCGCAACATATCTTCAAATGTCTGAATAGTCCGCTCGGCCTGACCGTCGGTCTGCGGATGAAAAGTTGTGCTGAGATTCACCTGAGTACCCAAACCTTGCTGAAATTTCTTCCAAAAGTTAGCTGTGAACTGGGCCCCTCGATCCGAGATAATAGAAAGTGGACTGCCATGAAGCGCACTATCTCCTTGATATACAACCTAGCATATTGTTCTGCAGTATAAGTGGACTTGACTGGCAAGAAGTGAGCTGATTTGGTGAGTCGATCCACTATTACCCAAATTGAGTCGAACTTGCGATGAGTGCGAGGTAACCCTACCACAAAATCCATATTGATCATCTCCCATTTCCACATCGGTATTTCTATAAGTTGAGTTAATCCACCAGGCCGCTGATGCTCAGCCTTCATTTGCTGACAATTCAGACATTTAGATACAAAGTTCGCCACACCCCTTTTCATACTGTTCCACCAATAAATCTCCTTGAGGTCATGATACATTTTCGTAGAACCTGGGTGCACGAAATACCTGGAGGTATGAGACTCCGCCATCACCTTCTCCCGAAGCTTATCCACATCCGGGACACATAGCCTACCTTGACACCGCAATACACCATCCTCGCTGCTGAGCGGAAATACTGAAGTCTTGTTATTCACAACTGCTTCCTTTATCTGAGACAATGCTGGATCCATAAACTACTTCTCCTTGATTTCTGCCACCATTGACGATTCCGCTCCATTATACACCATAACATTCCCCTCGTCTGATGCCGAAATGCAAAATCCCAAACTGGCCAATTGATACACCTCCCGAGCCAGGGGTCTCTGATCCACCCCCAAATGAGCCAAACTACCCATGGACTTTCGACTGAGAGCGTCGGCCACCATATTTGCCTTCCCTGGGTGGTACAAAATGTTCATATCATAGTCTTTGAGCAATTCTAACCACCGTCGCTGCCTCACATTCCTAACACAATATTCGGACCTTGACACTATGAGATACTAGGTTTTAAGCACAATTTTTTTTTACAGGGCCTTACAAGTCCATAGTGAACCAATTAGCTGGGGGCAACTTCATGAACACGCTGTATGATCAAGCTTGTGATATTTTGGATGAGATGGTGGACACTTTTTTCGCTTGGCAAAGTAGAGAAAATGTGCCACAAGGTGACCCCACGATCATTCATTTGCACAAAGAGCTCCATGATCATGGGCAGGCAATAGTAGAACTGACAACAACTATGAACCAGCTAGCAAAGGCATAGTTATAACATGTTCAAGCTCCACGACAAGTGAATGCTATGGAGGGTGTAAACATGTTGGTGAAAAAAAGAAGACAAAGAGGGCAACAAAACCAAGGGAATTCAGATCAATACAACCAAGATAGTGGTGGGTTTCAAGATAATGGTTATGAAGAACCAAATGAGAAGTGCAATACGTGAACAATTTTCAAGGCCAAAGGGGCAATTCTTCCAACCAACAACAATAATTGAGATCCCAAGGCAATTGGGATAATCAATAACAAAGCAACAACAATTGAAATAATCAACAACAAGGGAACAAAAATAGGGGAAACAACAATCAAAATCCTAATTGGGGCATTCAGAACAACAATCAGAACAATCAAGGAAACTGGGGTAACAACAACAACTGGAGTGGAAACAACAATTAGGGTGGTTGGTACAATAACAATTAAGGAAATCGGACTTTCAAAGGCCCCCAATGTATCAACAATCGATCAATCCACCTCTTTTTCCATCCCAAGGTTTTAGTTCATCCAACAATGAAATGGGGAAAATTGAAATGATGTTTGAACAGATGATGAAAAAAGAATGCTTACTCTGATGCTCTGTTGGCATCCGGCAATACTTCAATCAGAAACTTGGAGGTCCAGTTAGGCCAAATCTCACAGTCTTTGAAAACTCGCCCTAAGGAGGCTCTACCTAGTGATACGGTATTCAACGCGAAGGGTGGGAACAATATCGGTCATGCAATGGCAGTTACAATAAGAAATGGTAGAGCCGGTGATGTAAATGCCTCCAAACAAAAAGAAATTGTGAATGATGAATTTGAGTTGTAAGTGGATGAGATCCCTTTGGTGGTTGAAAATGTGATTGATGAAAACGTGAATGAAGAAGTGAGGATTGATATCAAATATATCAAGGTGGAAAATGACAATCAATTCATTAACATGATGAAGATATTATCCATTAATGTGCCTTTGGTAGAGGTTCTAGAACAAATGTTGGGTTATGATAAATTCACGAAAGACTTGGTGACAAAAAAAGATCCATCGATTGTGAAACAATCAAGATGACCCAACAAGTGAGTGCAATCGTGCAATCAATGGCTCTGAAGTTAGAAGATCCCGGTGCTTTCACCATTCCTTGCACCATTGGGAGTGCAAATTTTGCTAATGCTCTATTTGATTTGGGTGCAAGTATCAACTTGATGCCGTACTCAGTTTTCAAGATTTTGGTATTGGGAACCCAAGGCCGACTTCCATGAGATTGCAAATGGCGGTTAGATCAATGATGAGACCATTCGGTATTATTGATGATGTCTTGTCCGGGTGGACAAATTTGTCTTGCCGACTGATTTTGTGATTCTTGACAGCGAGGTCGATTTTGAGGTGCCTATAATCTTGGAAACACCTTTCCTTGCAACGGGAAAGGACTTAGTTGATGTGGAAGTACGGGAACTCATTTTCGGTGTGGGTGATGAAAAAGTGGACTTTCATGTGTGTAAGTCAATGAAGCAGCCCAACTATACCGAAGTGTCTCATTTGTGGATCTTGTCACGACAGTGATAATTGATGATACTAGTGCAATGATCAATATGGAGGACACTCTAGAGGCAGTTTTTTTGAATCTTGATGTAAATGAGGATGAAGGATATGTGGAGTGCATCAATACTTTACATGGATTGGGCTCTTACTCTTACGAGCCTCGGAAACTATCCTTGGATCTTGAGAATAGGAAACTCCACCAATAAAGCCCTCAATCGAGGAGCCTCCGGTGTTGGAGTTGAAGTCATTGCCTCCACACCTCAGGTATGAATTCTTAGTCCCTAGTTCAACTATGCCAGTTATTCCTTCCTCTTGTCTTACTAACATGCAGGTAGATGCCACATTGACGGTGCTCCAAAAGTGGAAGAAGGCAATTGAATGGCCTTTAAGTGAATTCGGGGAATAAGCCTCGCATTCTGTATGCATAAGATTATTCTTGAAGATTATGCAAAACCCTCCTTGGAACATCAAAGGAGGTTGAACGAGGCAATGCAAGAAGTTATGAAAAATGAGGTGATCAAGTGGTTAGATGCCGGGGTTATGTACCCCATCTTTGATAGCTCATGGACTACGCCGGTGCAATGTATGCCGAAGAAGGGTGGTTTGATCGTGGTGACCAATGCCCAAATGAACCATTTCTGACCCGGGCAGTCACTGAATGGAGGATGTGCATGGACTACCGTAAGATGAACAAAGTGACCCGCATGGATCACTTTTCATTGTCTTTCCTTAACCAGATGCTTGATCGACTTGCTGGGCGTGCCTTCTACTGTTTCTTGGATGGGTATTCTAGGTAAAACCAAATCTTGATTGCTTCGGAAGATCAGTAATAGACCACTTTCACTTGTCCATATGGCACCTTTGCCTTTTCAAAGATGCCTTTTGGGTTGTGTAATGCACTGGCTACATTCCAGTGGTGTATGATAGCCATTTTCACCGATATGGTGGAATATATTTGGAGGTGTTCATGGACAACTTTAGTGTCGTGGGTGACTCATTTAATGAATGCTTGAAGAATCTAGATATGGTGTTGGCCCAATGTGAAGACACTAATCTTGTGCACAATGTGAGCACGTGATTTTTGCCCTATATGAATTACTCCCACAAATTCAAAACAAAATAATTGTTTTGTTTTTTTTTTAATATTTGCAATTTTGTGGATTTTCGTGGCCTTTTTTGTTAATTGTTTGCGTTTGTGTGCGCATGTTTATTTTATTAATGGAAGAATACAAAAATACACGGGCATTTACATTTAGGATTTGATTTGATATTTTAAGGATTGATTAGAATTAGTCATTTTATAAAATAAAAAAAAAGAAAAGAAAAAATGATTTAATTTGTACCTTTAATTTTAACTTTCAATTTATTTTAATTAATTGTGATAGTTATTATTTAGAGTTAATTAGTATTTTGATAAGATAATGTGGTTTTATGATTTAATTTGGGGTTTTCTTTCAATTTTGAAAATGAAAAAAAGAGAGAAAATTGGAATTTAGAAAAATAAAGAAAGAAAAAGAGAAAGAAGAGAGAAAAGCAAGTCAGTTGGGCCAGCCTTCTTTTCTTCTACCCAGGCCCAAGTTTTTCCCCTCCCATACCCGTCCAACAGCATACGACCTATCCCTAAACCCGTCCAAACCCTTCCAAACCCGGCCCAGATCTGGTCCGCTTCCACACCCCCCACTAAACAACCTCGTTTGGGTCATCTCCAAATCCTGGCCATCCGTTCATTTCATCCAACGGTCAAAAGTTTCCCCCTCAATTACATTAATATGTCAAAACAACCTTAAACCTAAGTCCAAACAACCGCCCTCCTATCGTCTCCCTCACCCCTCCCCTTCATCAGAGACAAACCCTAGCCGCCGCCCTAAATTTCCCACCACCACCACCGGCAGAGCTGACCCCAAACCCCACCAAAATAACACCCATGAACCCCCGTCTCACCCTCATTCCAAAACCCCCCTTCATTTCCCTCGAATATTGGTGAAGCCTCTCGAATCTGGATTTAAAGGGTCAACCTAAGAAATCCCAAGGTCCAAATCTATGAGCCTGTAAATGGTTTTAGACTGTAGTGACCCTTATTCGTGTGTTTTCATATGAAAACACACGATTATAGGTTAGTCCGGTCCGGAATATAAAGAAGCCCCTCAAGAATTGTTCGAGTCGGCTCAGCTTGGTTTTTTTTAGGTATTATCTTTGGTCATTGTTCTTCTGCGAATCTATTTCTTCCCCCTTCTTTTGAACTCGTTTGCTTTCCCGATTTTAGAACGTCATTTACATGCATGCTAGTTTGAGAGAAATTTTCTTTTATTTGATTAAGTATAAAAATAGTCTATTAATATTTTTTATATCACTTTCATTAGTCGTTTGTTCAGTAGTGGATTTTCCAAAATGACTTGAATTGTTTTTATGTTCTGCTTGTTGAATTTTTTCTATTTGGTCTGATTTTGATTTGGGTTTTTGAGTGGAATTCAGCCCAGGATCAATTTGACCCATACCCGTTTGGAGTGATTTGGAACCAGCCTTGGGCTATTTGAGTCATTTGTGACCCAATTCAAGATTCTCATTTTTTTTAGCCCAAGTATGTTTGGTTTAAGGTAATTAACAAGGCTATTTGAGGGCAATACTGATAGTATAGAATCAGGGAATCTTTTGGTACTGAATTGAGTAGCCTCTAGAAGCTTCTAGGTTGGGGACTTGAATGACAATTTCTGGTTTAAATAGCCCTTACTTGGGTAGCAAGGCAGGAATTTAGGGGTAACTTAGTTAAAATAAAAGTTCAAAAGGGGTAAAGGGTAAAAAAACTGATTCTAAAGTTTGCTCTAACCATTTGCCTATAAATGCATTAGATACTTGCCTTGAATTGGATATTTTCCATTTTTTGAGAGAGAAAAATACTAGAGGGTTACTAGTATTAGAGGGAGAAAAATACAGAAGCAGCTAGAGGGTTACTGTTCCATTGGATATTTTCCATTTTTTGATTAATTTTTGAAGTGTTAAAGGCTTAAGCACATTTTCTGATTTAGTTTAAGAGTTCATATGAAGTAATTGATTTTTCTAGAAGACTTTTCTGGTTCAATTTGTTAAGGTTTACAGTTGTATTGAGCCTTTCAAGCTGGTTTCATTGTTTCCATTTGTTGAATCTGGGTTGTGCTATTGCTGGTTGTTTCTGCCGTTAATACTGCTTATCCCTATTCATTTCATTCTTTCCTTCTTATTCCCAGGTACTCTTTTAAGCTCATACTTGAACAATACTCTCTGAACATGTAAAGGATTTGAAATTCATGCTAAATGAAGAGGATGTTGAAAACCGAACTTATTTTGATTTTGTTTCTATTTTTTTTTGTGTCTCTAAGTTAGAATTAGAACCATACCTGTTGATTGGGGGTTTGTTCATGGAATTTGAAGTGTATAAATGAGCTTAGTACGTTGAACTTTTACTTACGCAAACAATGGACTGTGATTAGTAATGTATATTTCCTGTGTGCTTTGGGCTGTCAAAAAATTTTAGGTTTGATTTCAGCTGGGTCAATTGGTTAGCTTCTTCATGTAAAAGTATGCCAATGTTAGGTGTTGTGGAATTTTTGTGCAACATGATCACAGGATTAGTAGCCTTATTTGTTTTTTTCAAGTTTGATTATCATGGTCACTCGTGAGGTCCTACTACTATTCCTTTGGATTGGGCTAATGTTTGCATGATTTCGGAGTCAAATGAGTGTTTAATTTGGGGTTACTTGATTAATTTAGTCAATTGTTGCTTCATGCTCTGAATAACAGTAAACCTGGAAATCAAATTGGTAGTTTATACATATGTCTTGGTTTCGAAATGGGCCTGGTATATTATTTAGCTTAAGACAAGCGACTGATCAACTCAAAGGCCTATATGGTATTCAACTGTGAATCCCAATTCGCTGGGCTGACCTCAGGCGCAGTTTGTTCCTCGCGATTGTATTGCTAGGTTGGGCTTCATTTGGAGCCCAGTCATTACCTGTTGAGCCAATTATAATGGGCAGCTCGAAGGTAGTCTCGCATGATTTCCTAGCGTAGGTGCAACAAACATAATATTCGTAGAGTAAGCCTTTAGGGCCTTTTAAAATATAATTGTGATTGTGTATACGTTCGCGTAACATGATCGCAATTCTAAAAATTAATTTTGAGTATGCGTTCGCGCAACTTCGATTAAACTTTTGCCTAATAATAAATGGGTTGTGGGCTATTAATTAATTCTTGTTTACATAGCTTGAGGGGTGCCATTCACCATTAAATCATATATGGCCCTTGTATTAATTTCTTATGGATTAGATACAAATGACTAATATTTCGTAGAATATCCGTTAGGGTTGTCTTAAAATACTAGTATGATTTTGCATACGTCCGTGTATCACAATTATGCTTCTAAAAATAAAATCGGAGTATGCGCCCGTGCAACTTTGGCCCAAATTTTTTTAAATAATAATAAAGAGTTATTAATTGTGGACACGTTCGCGTGACATGATTTTTGACACGCCAAACAAATGGGTATACTTATGCGTGACCTGTTTCAAGATAATTTTCTTAATTTAAAAGCGGTAAGAAGTAAATGCACATAGGTTATAAATCAGTAATTAAATAATTTCGTAAGCAAAGTATTATCACAGCGACCGTGCTATAACCACGGAACTCGGGAGTACCTAACACCTTCTCTCGGGTTAACAGAATTCCTTACCCGAATTTCTGATTTGCAGATTGTATACAGAGTCATTCTTTTCCTCGATTCAGGATTCACACCGGTGACTTGGGACACCATAAATCTCCCAAGTGGTGACTCTGACTTTTAAGTAAATGAATCCCGTTTCGATTGTCACTTAAATTGGAAAAACTCCCTTTATTATACCTCTTCTGGGGGGTGTAATAAGAAAAAGGAGGTGTGACACTCAATTGGGAGAAATGCCACTTCATGGTTGAGGAGGGCATAGTCCTTGGCCACAAAATTTCAAAATATGGCATAGAGGTGGACATAGCTAAAATAGAGGTGACTTCAAGGCTCCCCCCCCCCCACTTCTATCAAGGGGGTTAGAAGTTTTCTTGGGCATCGGGGTTCTACCGGCGATTTATCAAGGATTTTTCGAAGGTAGTGAATCTTTTGTGCAAGCTACTAGAAAAGGATGCAAAGTTCTTGTTCGATGAGGGATGTATGCAAGCATTTGAACTGCTGGGGACCTAAGAACCCAAAACGTTTTTTCAGGGTTCAAGAATTCGAGTGTGTTTTATGATTTTTACTTGGCTTATTTATTATTGATATTATTGTATTTTGTGAATCTTTGTGCTAAAATACTATCTGTTTACCGCTTTAATATTATTGAATTTTATATAATTGTCTTCTTATGCCACCCCTCTGAGTCTTCTAAAAATGGTGCATATGTTCGCGTAGCCTGCTTTTTCTGTAGAAATTATACCAAATAGAGCGAGGCTGGGCAAGCAACAAGGCCGGGCAGACTTTAGTGCTCCCGGTACATCGCCCCCTCCTCGGCCCCAGTTGTCCGCTCGGGTACCCCAAGTCTAGAACAAAACCCTAGGTTTTTTTTAAACCTAGAAAAACACAGCCTCATGCCGGATCCCTAGTAGGAGAGCTTGTTTGCATCACGTGCATTTAACTTAGGGGACTCAACACAGGGGTTGGGTCCGTTTTGGACAGGTGCACCCAAAATAACAGACCATCATGATGCATTCTATGTGCTACGTGAACATTTATTTGTTTCGGCTTGCATGCTGATCGGCTAGATAAGAAAAGAAAAAGAGAGTAAAAATCAACAAAAAAAGAGGGGAAAAGAGAAAGAGAGGAAAAGACCAAGAGTGATGTATGAAAGAAGTAAACCATGTCCTAAAGAAAACCCAATGCTTGAAAATACCCCGAAACTCTGCCAAATTTTTTTCAAAAAAAAAAATAGTTATTTCAAAAGTCAAGGCTGGCCGAACTACGCAGATCTGATTCTTATCGAATGTGGGATACGTAGGCAACCTACATAAGGTCCGGCCTTATTTTGAACAAAAGATGAAAAAGAAATTAGGGAGTCAAATAGGTGCAGTTTGGAAGTTCAGTCAAAATAAGCCGATTCAGTTTCGGCAATGTGTTAAACCATTCTTGTCGAGGTAGCCTTAGAGTATTATTCAGTTGTCGAAAGGCTATCTTCATAGATGAACGGACAAAGTTGAGAAGTGTCATAGAATAAGCCCTCCCCGGCCTCAAAATTCGTACAGAATTGGGAAGGGGCCACATTTGCAAAAATAGCCACTTGGCTAAAATTGGCAAATCAAGGAAGGGATCACGGTCTTTTATTTTTATATATATAAACCTAATTTCAAATGGATATGCTGGAGTCAACCCTAACCCTACCCTTCTACAGGAACAGATAGATACTATCCAAGATCCACCAAAAGTGATCAGGGAGCAGGCTCGGGTACATTTGCACATATGGTGGAATGATTTAGATCAGGATGGTCAGAAATGGGTGAGAAAGCAGCTGGGCGCTCTTATATACATCTAGGAGGTTGAACCACGGGATGATCTGATCAAGGCTCTGATAACTTTCTGGGACCCCGCTCGTAATATTTTTCGCTTCTCAAACTTTGAGATTACCCTACTTTGGAGGAGATAGACGGGTACATTGAGTTTGGACGAGATTTGAGGAAGCAACAACTTATATTTCCAAGGGCTCCGTCGGTGCAAAAGTTTTTTGACCTCCTAAATATAAGTAAACAGACAAGTAAAAACCGTGTAAGCGAAGGGTGTTGTGCTTTCCATTTCTTATACTTCAGGTTTGGGCACTCTTCTGGTTTTGAAGCACATGAAAAGGGGTTGAGCAACAAACAAGATAATGGTCTTTTGCAACTTCATTGCCGGTTTGCATTTATTGTGGCATTCTTGCGGATAATGGTTTTTCCAAATGAGAAAGGGACAGTGGATATTCGTATGGCTAGAATAGTGCAAATCCTCACTACCATGAAAGATCATACGCTTGCCCCATTGGTACTGGCGGATATCTATAGTGCATTAACTTTATGCAAAGTCGGGGCCCAGTTTTTTTAAGGTTGTAATATCCTCCTACAAATGTGGATGATCGAGCATCTTCGCCATTATCCCAGATTTATGAGTTATGGCTCAAGATCAAATAACTTCATCACTAGTTACAAAGAGAGGGTAAAGGATTACAATGTGCCAGAAAGATTTGAAGCATAGGTGTCTCATTTGAAAGCTCTCAAAGCGAGTCAAATTGAGTGGTCCATAGGATGGCTCCCAAAGACATAAGCCATATACATGACTGCTGCTAAAGTCTACTTTAGGACAATGGGTGTGAAAAGTATTCAACCGTATGAACCACGGAGGGTCTTGAGACAATTGGGACGGTATCAGATTGTGCCCGAAGATGAAGATCTAATTACTCAGGTCATAGAGTTGCACCTAGAAGTCGTATTGCCCGAGGCTTTAGTTCAACAGGATTGGAATAGCTGTTGGTATATTAAAAATGGAACCCAGGTACCAGATATCGCAAAGGGAGAAGTGGATCCAAACTATGCTGTTTGGTTTGAGAAGAGTTCTTGTATGAACAACGAGCCGGAACCCAAACCTAAGTGGCCTGCCACAAGACCTCATGTGCAAGCTTTTGACGACAAAATCCAAGAAAGATTAGCATGGGGAGAAAAGGAAAAGGCAATCAAGCTGAGATTCATGCCTTGAAAGAAAAGCTGAAAAACTTAGAATTCAACAATGATCTCCAAGCCCGAGAAGCCGAAGGTGAAAGAAGAAAATTGGTTCAAGAGAATGAAGCTCTTAAAGCCCAAATCCAGAAAATAAAAATAGCAATTAAAAACCGGGCATGAGTAATGAAGATAAAAAGCTCATCTATAATCTTACCCAAAAGACACGTGATTTCGAGGATGAGCTGCAAAAGACTAAAGTGGAGCTAGCAAATGCTCGAGCTAAGTTAGCCAAGGATGCAGGGGAACGAGCCAGTCTCATCCGTTAGCTGAAGGAGAAATACGACAAGGGGATGGTAAGTATGAAGAAAAAGGTCAAGATCATTGAAAATGAAATGGCTAAGCAGGAAAGAGACTTCGAGGCTGAAAGGGAGCATTGTTATTCCTTGATATCACGGTTGGAAAGGGATCTATGACAATTTCAAGAACAAAGCCATGCAGCTGAGCAAACTTTGGAAGCTAGAGCCTGACAAGTTGAGTATTTGTTGCGAGAGAAGGGTAGGATCCGTGAAAGGGTCAGGGCGATTGAAGAATACATCGTGGTAAAATGCCAAGCATGTGAGGACATAACCCGCACCACTTTCTTTGCGGCAGTCATGACATTTGTCCAGGGGGATCTTGCAGATGAGCCCGCAGCAGCACCAAGCAACACCTCAAAAGCTCCAGGAGTTTTTAAGGCTTTAATGTATTTGTGATCTTTATTTGAGTCGGTGCTGTCTGTTTTGAGTCTGTTAGGTCTTTTGAGTTGATCTTTTTCTAAGTTTGTTAGTTTCTTTCGAGTCTGTGGGTCTTAAGTCCTTGTAGTCAAAGTGTTTGTTTTATGAAAAATTGAAAATCCCAAAAGTATTTTTGTTATTTATTTTTCACTCATATCCTCAAGAACTACGCTTGGTCTGATTCATGCGGGGTCATGATACGCAGGCAATCTCCATAGGATTCGACCACAGCCTAATAAAATAAAAAGAAAGGAAGGAAAAACACAAGAGGGGAAGTAAAGAAAAGAAAATAAGAGCAGAAAAACAAGAGAGAGGCATGAGAAGGTAGAAACAAAAGAGAAAACAAGAATGAAATAGAGAAGGAAGAAAAGAAGGAAAGCCGGGATGATGCAAGCAGTCGAGCAAATGCATAATAGAAATGGTTAACTGCTTAGGTGCATTAATTTCCCAAATGTGCAGCTGCCAATCTGTTAAAACTCTAACCGCTAACAAAGTTGCTGTTGATGTATTTAGCCCAGGCATGTGGTTAGTTGACTGGCATTCTGGCAACCCATTCCTACAACATCTGGTCAAAAGACAAGCTGAAAATGACCAACCAAGAATTGGAGGCGAGTATTGTTGACCCATCAAAAGAAGTGGAGGAAGTTGATGTTAATGTGATGAAAGAGGAGATTTATAAGCTGAAACAACAAATGGCTGAGATATATCAAGCCTGGGTAAAGGGGCATCCACCACCGATTTATCCCGCCAACCCTGCTTATATCCCACCGTTGGTTTAACCTCAAGATCCCCCCACTGTGAATTCATCCCCGGCCTTTCCTACCTACTAACAATTCTATGGCACCACCTCCCAAATACCACTAGCCCCACCACCTAAACCGGTCCCATACCCTCCTCTACCGACCACTCCTGTATTTGTGGCACCTCCACCTGCTGCATTGCACCAATCTTATAGTGAGCCTCTGTTCCAAACTCAAGACAACCACTATTATCCCTCAGAACCAACCTTCAAAGCACCAGAGCCATGTCTTTACCCTCCTCGGTTTGACCTTTCGGCAGAAATTGAGAAGCCTCCTAAGAATTCTGAACAGGAAGAGATGGCCAGGAAAGTCAAGTGCTTGGAGCAATCTTTCAGGAATATGCAAGGGCTAAGTGGGCAAGTGAGCATGGCATATAAATACCTATGTCTGTTCCCAAATGTCCAGTTACCAGCAGGGTTCAAGTTGCCCAAGTTTGATTTATATCACGAGCATGGTGATTCCGTAGCACATCTAAGAGGTTTTTGCAGCAAGATGAGAGGAACAAGTGGAAGAGATGAATTATTGATAGCATACTTCAGTAAAAGTTTAAGTGGCTCGGCTTTGGAATGGTACACTCGATAAGATCATGGTCGGTGGTACACTTAGGACGATCTGGCCCAAGTGTTTGCATGTCATTTTCAGTATAATCTCAAAATTGTCCCAGACCGTTTGTTGCTGACAAAAATTGAGAAGAAGCCCGGGGAAAGCTTCAGAGAATACGGTTTCCGTTGGAGAGAGAAAGCAGCAAGGGTTGACCCTCCAATGAAACAAAGAGAAATGGTTGATTACTTCTTACAGGCCTTGGAGCCCACTTATTTTGGTCATTTGGTGTCAACAGTGGTGAAATCTTTTATCAAAGTGGTAAAAATGGGAAGTATGGTGGAGGAAGGACTTAAATCCAACAAAATCATGAGCTATTCGGCAATCAAGGCAACCACCCAGGCTATTCAAAGCAGCGCTGGAGGTGTATTAGGAAAGAAGAAGAAAGAGGATGTTGCAGTAGTTGAGTCAAGAGCTTGGTCCCGGGGCCTGTCACCATATTATAACCAACCTCGACCCCACCCCCAAACTTACCCCCACACTCCATATAGCCCACCACAACACTATTACCCACCTCCTGATCCCCACTTCTCTGTCCATCATGCCCAAATATACTCCCAACCTCCTGCCCACGTGCAATGGCGCGCGCCACCCCACAAAATACTTACCCGACTCCCAAAAGCACTTACCCACCTCCAAGAGCCTATAGAAATCCCCCTGGAGTAGGTTTCCGGTCTAACCAGAATTTCAAGCAGGAGAGGACACAGAAATATAAAACTTTCACCCCTTTAGGAGAGTTATATACCTGTCTATTCCACAGGATAAGGCAGTTGGGAATGTTGTGTCCAATTGAGCCTAAGTTGCCAAATCCCCTTCCAAGGAATCTTGATCATTCGTTGAGTTGTGAGTATTGTTCAGGAGCTCCGGGGCACGACATAGAGAAGTGCTGGAAGTTGAAAGCTGCTATTTCAGAGGTCATTGATACCCGCCGAATTGAGGTGCAAGCCCCGGAGATGCCTAATATCAATCAGAATCCATTACCAACCCATCATGAGACCCATATGATTGAGCTAGTGCAAAAGGAAGGAGAGCATAAGAAGCTTTCACAGACTATAATGATGATCAGGTCTAGTGAGGACAAGCCAAATGGGAAGCTAAATAATGGGAAGACGTCGATCAAGGTGAAAGAGACAGGTAGTGAACCAATTGTGGTGGTTCAGAAGGAGTCTTCGAGCATTGTTGTAGTGAGACAAGAACAAGCCAAAGTGGTGGTGCCAGGGGCATCCACCAAGCCCGTTTTAATTGTGGAAGGTGCTCGCATAAAGCGTGTTATCATCAAGCCAGTGAATCAGCTACCAGTAATCAGTGTTAAGGCCGTCCCGTGGAATTACGATCGAGTGATAGCGATGTATAAAGGGAAAGACATGAAAGAAGAAGTTTTTGAAACCCACAGTCTGACTCGCTTAGGGAGATGCCTTACCCCTGAAGAGTTGAGAAAAGCCAAAACCGCCAAAGATAATCCAGCGTCACTGAAGAAAGATGTAACTGAGGAAGAAGCAGAAGAATTCTTAAGGAAAATGAAGGCGAAAGCTTATTCCATTGTAGAACAGTTGAGAATGACCCCTACGTAGATCTCATTTGTCAGGCCTAGTGCTAGAAAGCGCTCAATGTCAACAGTTCCCAGTTCATTGATCGATGCTGATGGAGATTTGGATAAAGGGTTCGAGAGGTTGTCCAACGAGGTAAATATGGTGGAAGATGGAGAAGGATCAAGCAAAATAGATGTGCAATTTGTGGGGCCCTGTGTAAAGATCAACAATTGGGAAGCTACTCCTCTTCCTACTCGGAGGGAGTCTTGGTAGTCGACTTTGATTTTTCTTTCAGTTTAATCTGGCTTATTTCCAGGGTTGTAATTCAGATGCTATGTTCCGTCCGTTTGGATGAGTTAAACCTTGTTATCTTTAAATTTCAATGAAATGCAATTTCCCTTCTTTTCATTCCTGATATTTTTATTTTTATTTTTATTTTTTTCTTCTTGTACAGTTATTTTTATGTTGGTTTCAATGACATGACATGCATGAAGAATCTCCAGCCCAGTCTTAAATACCAATCTAATTCTGAAATAATAATACAAGAAATTGAGTGTGAGGACGAAGTGTAATATGATGATGATGAGGCGGTTAAGGAGATTAGTAAAGAATTAAGGCATTTTGAGGAAAACCCAAACCTAACCTAAATGATATAGAAGTGATCAACTTAAGGGATCAAGATAATGTCCGAGAAACTAAAATAAGTGTCCATCTTGACCCACAGCTCAGAGAGGAGATAATTAAAGCATTGTTTGAGTACAAAGATGTTTTTGCATGGTCATATGACGACATGCCGGGTCTAAGAACATATTTGGTGGTTCACAAATTGCCCACTGACCAAGCATTCCCTCCTGTCAAGCAGAAGCTGAGGAAATCTAAAACTGATATGAGTGTGAAGATCAAAGAAGAAGTCACCAAGAATTTTGAGGCGAAGGTCATTCGAGTCACACGGTATCCCACCTGGTTAGCCAATGTTGTGCCAGTGCCAAAAAAGGATGGAAAGACCAGAGTGTGCGTTGATTATCGTGATCTCAACAAGGCGAGTCCAAAGAACAACTTCCCACAGCCAAACATCCATATCTTGATTGATAATTGTGCCAAACATGATATTAGTTCTTTTGTGGATTGTTATGCGGGCTATCACCAGATCTTAATGGATGAGGAAGATGCAGAAAAGATAGCATTCATCACGCCATGTGGAACGTACTACTACAGGGTCATGCCATTTGGGTTGAAAAATGCTAGGGCAACCTACATGAGAGCAATGACAACCATATTCCATGACATGATACATAGAGAGATCGAGGTGTATGTGGATGATGTAATTATAAGAAGCAAGAAGCAGTCTGACCACGTCCGGGATATAAGAAAGTTCTTCCAAATGCTTCACAGGTACAATCTCAAGCTCAATCCTGCGAAATGTGCTTTCGGTGTTCCATCTGGAAAATTGTTGGGATTTATAGTCAGTCGTCGAGGTATTGAATTGGACCCATCAAAAATCAAAGTCATCCAGGAACTGCCACCTCCGAAGAACAAGACTGAGGTGATGAGTCTATTAGGGAGGTTAAATTATATCAACAGGTTTATTGCCCAGCTCACGACAACTTGTGAGCCCATCTTCAAGCTATTAAAGAAGGATGTCGCGGTCAGGTGGATAGACGAATGTCAAGAAGCATTTGATAAGATAAAAGGATATCTGTCAAACCCACCAGTGTTGGTCCCGCCAGAACTAGGGAGGCCTTTGATTATGTATTTGACTGTTTTGGACAATTTGTTTGGATGTGTGTTAGGTCAGCACAACATCACCGGCAGGAAAGAGCAGGCCTTATACTACCTCAGCAAGAAGTTCACAACTTACTAGGTTAAGTATACTCAGCTTGAGAGGACGTGTTGCGCTTTAACTTGGGTAGCACAGAAGTTGAAACATTACCTTCATCGTATACCACTTACCTCATCTCTCGGTTCGATCCATTGAAGTACATATTTCAGAAGCCTATGCCCATGGGAAGGCTCGCAAAGTGGCAAATCTTGCTCACAGAGTTCGACATTGTCTATGTGACCCGCACTGTAATGAAAGCACAAGCGTTGGCTGATCATTTGGCTGAGAATCCTATAGATAAAGAATATGAACCTTTGAAGACATACTTCCCAGATAAAGAGGTAATGCACGTTGATGAGTTGGAACAAGGTAAGAAGCCAGGATGGAAACTTTTCTTTAATGGGGCTATCAATATGAAAGGCGTTGGGATAGGAGCGGTACTTATTTCTGAAACAGGGCAGCATTACCCTGTTACGGTTCAACTTCACTTCTATTCTACTAATAACATGGCCGACTATGAGGTATGCATCTTGGGTTTGAGGTTAGCTGTGGATACGGGTATCCAAGAAGTCTTGGTCATGGGTGACTCGGACCTTTTGGTAAACCATATTCAAGGGGAATGGGAAACACGAGATTTGAAGCTTATACCGTACCAACAATTCTTGCATGATTTTTGTCAACGGTTTCAATCAATAGAGTTCAGGCACATTCCAAGGACTCATAATAAGGTTGCCGATGCTTTGGCCACTCTGGCATCAATGTTGTATCATCCAGATAAGGCTTATGTGGACCCTCTGCAGAATTAGGTCCGCGATCAGCATTGCTTATTGCAATATGGTGGAAGAGGAACTTGATGGTGAGCGATGGTTCCATGATATCAAACAATATCTTAGAATGGGAGTGTATCCAGTACAGGCCATAGGGGATAAAAAAGAGCAATTCGACGTTTGGCAAGTGGATTTTTCTTTAGTGGAGGGGTATTGTACAAAAGAACTCCAGATCTTGGTTTGTTGAGATGCATAGACGCTAGAAAGGCCATAGCCATCATGACTAAAGTACATTCAGGGGTTTGTGGACCGCATATGAATGGGTACGTATTGGCAAAGAAGATTCTCCGAGCAGGTTATTATTGGCTTACTATGGAGCGAGATTGTATCAGCTTTGTGCGCAAGTGTCATCAGTGTCAGGTGCATGGAAATTTGATTCACTCTCCACCATCGGAATTGCACACAATGTATATAGCATGGCCTTTCGTTGCATGGGGCACAGATGTCATTGGTCCAATTGAGCCAACAGTGCCAAATGGGCATAGGTTTATTCTCGTGGCAGTCGATTATTTCACCAAGTGGGTTGAGGCCAAAACTTTCAAGTCCGTAACTAAGAAGGCAGCGGTTGATTTTGTGCACTCGAATATCATTTGTCGGTTTGGGATACCAAAGGTGATCATTACAGACAATGGGGCTAATCTCAACAGTCATCTGATGAAGGAAGTATGTCAGCAGTTTAACAGTACACATCGGAATTCTACCCCTTACCGCCCCAAGGCAAATGGAGCGGTTGAAGAGGCCAACAAGAATATAAAGAAGATACTCCGGAAAATGGTAGAGGGTTCTAGACAGTGGCATGAAAAGTTGCCTTTTGCATTGCTGGGTTATTGCACTACTGTCCGTACTTCAGTAGGGGTGACCCCTTATTTGTTGGTATATGGCACTGAGGCAGCAATACCTGCAGAGGTGGAAATTTTGTTCCTTCGGATTGTCGCAGAAGCCGAGATTGATGATGATGAATAGGTCAAAGCCCGCTTGGAGAAATTGAGTTTGATCGATGAGAAAAGATTGGCAGTAGTGTGTCATGGTCAGTTGTATCAACAAAGAATTGCTAGAGCATATAATAAGAAGGTGCGCCCGGGAAAGTTTGAAGTGGGTCGGCAAGTGTTGAGGCGTATTCTTCCACATCAGGACGAGGCCAAAGGCAAGTTCACCCCAAATTGGCAGGGGCCATTCATCGTGACGAGAGTGTTGTCCAATGGTGCTTTGTATTTGACAGACATAGAAGAAAAATGTGTTGAAATGGCCATCAATTTCGATGCGGTCAAAAGATATTATGTATGATTTCCTTTGAATTAATTGCATCTGTTTGTATTTGGCATATTTTGAAGATTGGAATGACGAAGGCATTTTATTCTGCTATCTAAACACTTTATCCTTTGTTATCCCTTTGAGCCGCATTTATTTTCTTTCATACCCCTCTTTCGGAATCAGTGACAAATTTGTAAACACAAGTGTGGAAAGTAAGTGAAGGAAAGAGAAAGAAAATGATGAAAAGCGAGAGAGAGAGAAGAAAAATGAAAATGAAAAGAAAAAAAAAGAAAAGAAAAAGAAAAGGAAAAAGAAAAAGAAAAAGAAAAGAAAAATAGAAGAAAAAAGAGAGAGAAACAAAAAGAAAAATTGGAAGAAAGATCACAACAACAAAGTAATTTTGTGACATGAACTACGTTCAACCTGATTCCTTTTAAGGATACGTAGGTAGCATAATGGTTCGGTCTTGTCAAAGTAAACTCCAAAAGTCCCCAAGCAAGAAATTGGGGCAGAAGTTGTGATGGTGCAAGAGATTTGATTCCGAAAGTTGAAATTTTGAACCATTTGAATTGTTTTGAGCCTTTGATACCCTTTCTTTCTAACCCTGTCCAAGCCTGCATTACGGTCCAAAGAAAGACCTTCTGATCAGTCTTCAAGAAATTCCAAGTCAAGCAAGAAAGAGGTAATCCATGTCAAGGAGAACACTCTGGTCCAAGCAGAAAAATGATAAAAATGAGAGAGTCTTATTGGTGAAAACCCTCACGGGCACCGTAGAGAGACGAGAGCTGAGAGAAATGGAAAATGAGAGAGTGTTATTGGTGAAAACCCTCACGGGCACCGTAAGGCGAAAGTGAGTTGAGAGAAATCAAAATGAGAGAGTCTCATTGGTGAAAAACCTCGTGGGCACCTTAAGGCGAAAGTAAGTTTTCAGATGAACAAATAAGAGGGGTTTTGTGGGTGAAAACCTTTTAGGACACCGCAGGATGGACAAGGTTAGGGTTTGGTTGAAAAAATCAGGTTATGGAACTCAGGGGCGAAAAGCGTGGCAAGTGAAAGCTGATTGGTTGGATGGATTGGGCCGATTAGTCCGAAATGCATGTCATGATCAATGGTACCAGCAGTTCCACTCAGATAAGTCTCTTTTCCTTTTCTTTCCTTTTCGTAAGTCATCTGGTTTTGGATTCTTTTTACCCTTAGCTCTCAAGGTCATTGCATTTCATTACTTTTGGGGTTTGTTTCTCTAAGATGGGTCAATGTCAGTTTTGTTCAAAACAAAGAAGAAAGGATGTCAAGGCTCACTACCAGTTTCCCAATAGCAAAGCAAGTGGGGCCAGAACGTACCAAAGATGGCATGATGCAAAGTAAGATACTAAGGGTCACCGGAAGTTTCATTGGTGGATTGATTGGTAGTTTTGTGGGGAGATGCAAAGTTTCAGACAAAGGGGTCAGAAATGTAAAACAACAATGTGGGATAGAACACTCGGGTCGTCCAAGGTCATAGGGGTTGAAAGTCAGTCAGAAGTTCAAGCGGTTCAGGGCCAGTTCGGGAAGCAGGTCAAAGCAAAACACAGTAGCGAAGACATCTTCAGCAAGAATGCCATCAACTAACCACCATTTTAAACTAACAAGATCTTTCTTTGATTGAAACATGGGCAGAAAAGTTTCTTTGTTTTGTCCATTTTGTTGAAGTCAGGAGCCCGCCTGGAGAACAGAGGCATACATTTCAAGTTTCAGCAGTCAGGAGCCTGCCTGGAGAACAGAGGCATACCTTTCAAGTTTCAGAAGTCAGGAGCCTGCCTGGAGAACGGTGGCATACATTTCAAGTTTCAGCAGTCAGGAGCCCGCCTGGAGAACAGAGGCATAACTTTCAAGTTTCAGAAGTCAGGAGCCCGCTTGGAGAACAGAGGCATACATTTCAAGTTTCAGTAGTCAGGACCCCGCCTGTAAAACAGAGGGAGTACAGTTCAAATTTTAGCTTTCAAATTCTTATTAATATCCGGTAATGTGATGCCCAACTACCAAACTAAGGTAGAAAAGTTTCTTTATTTTGTCTATTTTTGTTAAAGTCAGGAGCCCTCTTGGAGAACAGAGGCATACCTTTCAAGTTTCATCAGTCAGGAGCCGGCCTGGAGAATAGAGGCATACATTTCAAGTTTCAGCAGTCACGATCCCGTCTGGAGAACAAAGGCATACATTTCAAGTTTCAGAAGTCAGGAGCCCGCCTGGAGAATAGAGGCATACATTTCAAGTTTCAGCAGTCAGGAGCCCGCCTGGAGAACAAAGGCATAACTTTCAAGTTTCAGAAGTCAGGAACCCGCATAGAGAACAGAGGCATACATTTCAAGTTTCAGCAGTCAGGACCCCGCCTGGAGAACAGAGGCATACATTCCAAGTTTTAGTAGTCAGGAGCCTGCCTGTAGAATAGAGGCATACATTTCAAGTTTCAGCAGTCAGGAGCCCGCCTGGAGAGCAGAGGAATACATTTCAACTTTCAGCAGTCAGGAGCCCACCTAGAGAACAGAGGACTACATTTCAAGTTTTAGCAGTCAGGAACCCGCCTGGAGAACAAAGGACTACATTTCAAGTTTTAGCGGTCAAGAATCACTCGGAGAAAGGACAAAACATCTTAGATCACAATTCAAGGCAACAACAAAGGGATATCACTGGAAGAGTACAAGTCAACAAGGCAGTAAGAACCACGGGAGCAAGTTTGAAGATATAGATAGGATCTTTTGTAATTCATAGATCATAACTTAGTCTAGTTTTTTTTTATATTTTTTATACGATGTAATAAGGGGGTTCAGTAAGCAGTAGCAGCAGCAACAACAACAGTGAAATCACAGCTTTATGGTAGTCCCAGCTACCAGACCTTCCCGAACTACACTGACCTGATTCCTTTTTAGTCAATGATATATAGGCAACCTCAGAAGTAAGGTGCGGTCAACTCTTTCAAAAATGATTCACACGGAGTATTCAAACGGAAAAAAATCGCTCGTATCCGCTAACTTATCTTTGCCCGAAAACTCTTCGTGTTTCCGAGCAAAGAGGGGCAGCTGTGAGCACGTAATTTTTGCCCTATATGAATTACTCCCGCAAATTCAAAACAAAATAATTGTTTTTTTTTCTTTTTAATATTTGTAATTTTGTGGATTTTCATGATATTTTATGTTAATTGTTTGAATTTGTGTGCACATGTTTATTTTATTAATGGAAAAATACAAAAATACACGGCCATTTGCATTTAGGATTTGATTTCACATTTTAAGGATTGATTAGTAATTAGTCATTTTATAAAATAAAAAGAAAAGAAAAAAAAATAGTTTAATTTGCACCTTTAATTTTAACTTTTAATTTATTTTAATTAATTGTGATTGTTATTATTTAGAGTTAATTAGTATTTTGATAAGCTAATGTGGCTTTATGATTTAATTTGGGATTTACTTTCAATTTTTTAAATGAAAAAAAGAGAGAAAATTGGAATTTAGAAAAATGAAAGAAAGAAAAAGAGAAAAAAGGGAGAAGAACAAGTCAGTTGGGCCAGCCTTCATTTCTTCTAC